>JAMQGT020009253.1:0-157877 GCA_024447675.2 Pterophyllum scalare | reverse complement strand
ACAGTTACTTAAACAACTGATTCTTTTAGTATTTCCTGATTATTTAATTATGACATCAACAGTAAGTTGGTCCCTTTAAAGCAAGTAAAATTTAACTGTGGTCTGCTGTTCTTTGTCACAGATGTTAGCTCATTAAAATGTTTTGAACTTCTGGATTTGATTGGGGGAAAAAAATCTTCTTCTTTATCTTTCCATTGACCGAGTTCCCTGTGACAGAATGTTATTCATCATGACTTTATGTAATCATATTTTAGTTTATAAAATGGTCCTGGCTGCTCAGAACAGGCCTGACTCTTTACCCTCTACATTTAAATATGAATATCAGTACACTGCTCTATATATACTGAGTAAATTACAAAGATTTGAATAATAACTTATAATTTTGATCATTTTTAGAAGCACGTTGCATTAAGCTGCTTCACAACTAGTGAATTACTGATTTGTTTTTTCTTCTCCTAAAAGCCAAATGACAGTAAATAAAATGAAAACTGGAGGAGTTTCCACTGAAACTGTATTAAAAACAGAAACACCCCATCTGGCTGATCTGAATAACTGACACATCAGTGGAAAGATCTGTAACATTTTTAATGATTACTTGAATTCGTCGTGACTCATCAGAAACATTCATAGACAACACTCACAAAAGTGGCTTTGCAGAGTTTTCCATCACAACCTCTCTTAAGGAATCCCAGCACCACAGACTGCCCTTGAATGCAACAACAGCAAATTTCCTGCATGTAGTGAGCAACCACAGGATCACAACACCACGCTGATTTGCAATAAAGGCAGTGAGCATACACGGAAACACTCAGCGTTACTCAGCTCAATCTACAGCTTCTTACGCAACTATTGCAACACAAAAACTGCACAAGATTTAAAAAGTAGCAAAGCTTTTTGGTTAAAAAAAACAAACCAATATGGGCTAAAGAGTAAACAGTCAGTTAAATACTAACTTTTCATTTTAAGGTATTACAGCATTCAACTATGTATTTCCCGCCCACTCAGCCCGGGGTCAGTAGATCAGACTTTTTCTGGCCCACAAAAAAGCCAGATGATTTACTTCATTTACTGATAGCTTCAGCTATAAGAACACAGACTAATGTATTAGCATTTCAAATCTATAGCAGAAAACAATGGTAAGTAAACCTAAGAATAAAAGAAGACGAGTAAATGTTGAGCTCCTCTTTAGACTAACTGCAGGCTGCAGACTGGCTTCTGTCAGAGTTTGAAAGAAACGAGCCTTCTTCAGAGATCAGCTTCCCTGCATCCACAGAGCTTTCCTTTCAGCTTCTTCTTAAGTCAGCTGTGTTTAAGCACCGCAGCAGGTGGACGGAAGCAGCTACACACATTGAGTTTCGTCATTTAAACTATCCACACAGCTGTTTGAATGACTGTGATTGGTACCGTGATGTGATAATATGGACTGTAAGAGAAGAAATATTAATTAGAGTTCACTTAAGTCAGCGGCCGACCAATCAGTAAAGAACTGATTCCTTTGGTTTAAATCCACCTCTTCCCTTACAGCACGTTTACGCTCGGACACAGGAAACAAAACTAAAACAGCTTAAGGACTCACACAACTCAAAAGAATCGAGACAGATATTTATCTACAGTTACATCTTTGTAAAAGCTCCACGACATAACTGACTTATTCGACACCCACAAACAACTGCTAACAACGACAAGAAAGTGTTTAATAAAGGACATCATATCAGAGTTTCTAATCTGTTTCCATCCATCATACGTCACATTAGAAGCTATTTCACTTCTCAGATCTTCCTTCCATGGTGAAATCGGTTTGTGCTCAGGCTAACACAAACTGAACATCGGGATCTCAGAGACTCAACCCTTGGTTTGAAGGCAGAAGGATGCAATTAAAAACTTGAGCCCATGTTACTCAATGAATAAGGTGAATGAAGTCAAAGTTTCAACCGGAAAGAACAGTGAATATATATATTCATTTGAATTTTGTAGGGGAGTATTTGCTGTACAGTAAAGAGCAGTTTGTTGGAAACCGAGCAGGTTCCTTCATGTTTTTGTTTGCTGTGTCTGCCTGGAGTAAACTTTGTGAATGTGGATTGCCATGTACGTGATATGAGGAGCAGAGAGCTGAGAGAGCACCAGCAGGCCTTCAGTAGATCAGAGGCCCGCTGGGCCGAGGACGGCGTGAACTGTGTGAGCGCGGTGCCGGCGGTGTCGCAGCCTCGACCTGCAGGCCTCGACCTGCAGGCCTCAGGCCAGTTTCTCTAGCAGGAACTCAGCCTGATGAACAACTGTCCCTGTCTGTACATCTGCACTCTGACTGTTTTATAGGATTTCTTATGACATTTTATCCAGTTTTATTTTGCTTTATTACATTTGCTGAGCAGTTGGTCTCTATAGAGAACCTTTGCAGTATCATAGTCAGACTTTTACATTGAGTTGACCGGACTTTAGTTGACCTTATTTTCTGTGACGAGCTGTCACGTTATATTTACTTTAGTGTTCTGCAGGAAAGGCTGCAGCTCTGATAGATGGAGCGAAGAATGCGTGCATGCATTTCAGCTGTTTTATCTTTTGTGTCTAATGTTTTGGCAGCTGCAACAGGATTTTCACACCATCTGAGATCAATATTGTGCGTCGCTCCTTCGCGCCCATTTTCGAGCCGAAGTGTCCTGTTATTTTTGGATTATTTTTTGTGAGTTATTGCAACATGAAGATGAAAGCTCAGCCTTTACTCTTTGAAGTGAATCTTCAGTGCTGGAGGAAACGTGCAGACACAGCTCGGCTGGCATTCAGCTCGTTTATGCTGCTGACGGATTTCATCAGAATCTGTCGAATCTACACTCATCTCCATTTATGCTGGAACAGAAATTCAAAATATGAACATTTACAGTAAAAAGCAGTGAGGAGGTGGAAAAATCAGTTTTGCTCTGACGTCACTGTGTTTCATGTGTTGATGTCTGATAGCAGACTTCTGTTTGTATTCATTCATTCTCAGATGGCTGCTCCTCTGTCTGTGAAACAGTTCAGACTGGGTACAGGGTTCGAGCCGTATTAAAGCGCTAGTTGTGTTGACAGATGTGAGACTTCAAACGCCCTGAAAGCAGCAGCAGCTTCCTGAATGAAAGTAGAGAGATGAAGAGGCCGAGGTCGCCTTTAAAAATCCAGCCTGCTGCTTATAGCAAAAAGGATGTCGTTTCTAAGAGACATAAGGAGCACGTGACACGATGTAGTTAATGCTCAAAGAAAGAGGCGTGGCCTGGGTTCAGTCAATCAGAGACGGGGTGTGTGTAATAAGATTACGTCTCTTCACGGGGCTTCCTGTATCCTCTCTGAAATAAATGATCTACACCAGATAAGAGCCATGTTTCCATCCGCGTGATGCCAATTTAAGCAGAAACCGTGATTACTGCCTCTGGGTTTCATACGTCACCCCGTCTTTACTGCTTTTTCCGCTGCTTTTTAAGCTGCCTGCGGCAAAGTCGAGGAGGCAAAACCTGAAAACCTCCTCACAGTCTGCACTCACACCTGTAGACTCATTTCAATCAAATCTGCTGCAGAAATGAGGTGGTCAGGTGTTCCCCTGAAAAAATGAAAGTGGAGCAACCCAATCGGATAATTTTGTTTTTGTCTCCAGGCAGAGAAACTTCAGACTCAGGACTTTATAACTGGAACCCGGCTGCATTTGTTTGTTTAGGAAGTTTTCACCTGTTGAGGAAATTCATCACCCTTGGCCTTCCTGTACACCAGCGCTGCCTGACCTTTAGCCTACAAGACAAAATGAAGCTGGCTGGCTCTGGGTGGTGCTCCAGCTATTATGATAAAAGGACTTAATCAGAGCAAACAGCTACAGTTATTAAAAACCCAAACTCATTCGCCTTTTATTTCAGCTCAGCTTCGGATCGATCTGATTGCGAAAGCTGCCAGTCGGGGCAGGGAGAAGAAAAGAAACAAGATCAATCCAGGGGAGGTAAAAATACCCTGCCTGCACCTCTGAAACCTGCTTTACACGATCAGTCTAAAACCAACAGGTGCATTTCCACTGCACAAAGACCAAGTACCGGCACACAACCACAAAAATGCTGGACCCAAATTTGCAGATATGGTTAGTGGCCATGGGGAGGGGCTACGACCAGAAATTTACCAGTGATTGGTGGATGCAGCCCACAGGTTCTGCCCACCCCAACTAATGGCCCCACTTTTGTTCCACGATGCCACGTAAAGAGAAAAAAGCAAAGCACTGATGCTGCACAAAGAGGTGTCAGTGCCCTGGTGTCAAAGAGAGCCAGAGCCCCCAGTCCCCCTCAGCTGAACACATGGACTTAACCTCTCGCCTTGTTGCAGTTAAAGTAACACAGAGGTCAAAAAAGCATACGGACATACTGATATAACGTACTGCTGCTGAATGACGTGCTACAAAGATTCAGGCTATGCGACCTGTCGTAGGGTGTGGCAGGCATGTTCAGGCTCACTTCAGAGCGCCACGGAGGGGGGAGAGAGGTGGAAAGAGCTCTGAGACTTTGCAGTGAAAATGGATCATCTTGAAGATCAGTTGATATCTGTGGTTGTCCTTGCAAGATAAATTTTGCAGTCAAAACTATCCCCTCCTGTGGGCTTCATAGCAGATCAAACCCAACCTCCTCATTATAGTTTTCTGTTCGGCTTTTCAGTTGAACCACATTTGTTAAAAAAAACTGAGTTGGCCCCCCCGGGGTGTGGGTGCCTTGGGGTTCCTGGGTGGGGCTGGATGTTCTGACGTAGGAGTTGACCTGCTCCCCTGGGGGTTGTGGCGCGGGGCTGCGTTGGCTTCTTTGGTGTGGGGGGAGGGCTCTGTGGGGGTCGGGTGCCCGGTGCTCTGGAGCCCTGCCGCCGGCCTGTATGGGGGGCTGGCTGCTGGGGGGGGGGGCTTCTCATCACCTCGGGTTCTCTGGAGCCCTTGCTCCTCGGCTGGGGGGGGGGCTCCGTCTGAGGTCTCCCTCTCCCATCTGCTGGGGTGGGGGTACGGTTGTCTTTGGAATGAGTGGCCGCGGGTCTTCGTAGGTCGTAGTGGGCTGCTGGTGGCCTGGGCTTCTGATGGGCGGAGCTGCAGCGTTCTGCCCTCATTGGTAAATACATTTCATGACACAAAACACTCACGTAATCATAACACAAAATGGTTGGTTTGTGTAACCATGCTTCTGCTTCTTTTTTAAAAAATTTTTTTATTTTTTGTTTTGCCCACACAATTTTAATTTAGCAAATATTGACAGTTTCTTTTATGTTTTACAAAGAGATTAATTATTTGGTTTACTTACTGGTGCTATTTTTTTGTTTCTTCTTCTATCTATTTTTTTTCTTTCTTCTCCTTTTCTTTTTCTTTCTCCCCTTTTCTCTCTTTTTCCTAAGCCTGTCAGGTGTGGCACAATTCTTAGATGTTACATTCAACTCATTGTCACACAGTATGCTAAAAATAACTCAAATATAATAAAGGGACACACACTAACAAGAGGAGCCTATAGAGAACCTATAGAGCTCATCTTGAAATAGTAAATATGTTTAACACAACAGTGCATTCAGATCACTGTTCTGTTTGCAAGATCTGCCGGACATGACAGGCTTTAAAAAAAAAACAAAAAAAACTGAGTTGAATAAAGACATTTTGTATCCTGCTGGGCCGACCTCAGCGGGCATGACTTTCTGAGTGAGATGCATTGTGTGCTCCATTCTTGAGTTATGGTCAAAAACTCATTTTATGAGGTCACAGTGAGCTTTGACGTTCAACAACTAAATTCTAAGCAGTTCACTCTTAAAGGGGTGACCACCCAGGAAGTGACTACTTGACATGCATCGCCTTGTCACTGCTGGTTGTAACTACTGGACATTGCAGGCTACAGTGACCCCCCCCATCCCCCCTGTGTTAATTGCATCAATTGTTTGCCTTGAACTTAAGAAAGGTTTAACTGTGGACCACTCTGTGTCCTCAGCAGTTCTCTTCCTCATTGCTGCTTGACGCTGCCAAATGTCATTTCAAGGTCCAAGTGACGTTTATGCCAAATTTAAACAAATTCCCTCAAAGAGTTCTGAAAATATTCACATGACATTTCAGCTGATCATCCAGCAAACCTGGAAATCTTAATAAGATTAGATTACATTAACTTTATTGATCCCTTTGGGAAGGTTCTGTCAGAGAAATTAAAGACAGTGTCCCTGGGTGGGCGCTCAAGAAAAAATACATCTTTGTGCTGATGACGCTGTTATTTATACATGCGATTCTCCCTCTCTATTGCAGGAGGTGCAAGAACTTCAGGCTGAATTTCACTAACTCCCAAATGTTCTGCTGAATTAAAACTGGTTTTAGGCCCCATTTACACGACAACGTTTTCAGATGGACACGGTAACGTTTACACGAGAACGGTTTAAAAAGTACTTTTTGAAAACAGGTTCCGAGTGGAACACACCAGTCTCTGTTTCTGTGTAAACGGAGATCATTTTTGAAACTTTTCTGTCTAAAAGGGCGACTTTTTGAAAAACGGTAAACAGCACTAAAAATGTTCTCCTGTAAACGGGGCCGTAAATCCCTACAAAATAAAGTTCAAGGTGAAAGTGTGCACTTGTAAAATTATTTAAGTATGCAGATAGCTGCATACATTGCTAAAGTACAGACTGGATTCTATTTTAAACATAACTGTAACATTTTATACCAGATGAAAGCTGTGGAAGCTCCTTTCCTGCCTGTTATTGATTATGGTGATAAACACTTTAACAGCGCTTTTATTCGGTGTACCATGTATCGCTAAAGTTACTTAAAAACATGAAGCCTTTGTCGTGGTCTGGTGACTTGGTCACTGACACCTCACAGAGAACAGCTCTGGTAAATTTTATCTCTAAAGTGACACAGGGTAAACTTCCAGCCCTCACCTGTCCCCTCAGCTCAGGTAGTTACTAGCTTCGACCCTCCAACTGTTTGCTTATTATGCTTCGGGTTTTGCCTGATGTGGGTAAATCTCCATCTTGGACAAGGAATAATTTGCAGACAGCGCTAAACTTCAGCATGATCTACTTCATGGAACTTAAAGGCATCGTAAAGTGCTGTGAGTTTGCTCAGCTGCTACTGATTTCCATTTCCATGAGACCTTCTGGTAAAAAGGAGTCACTTAGATGCCAGCAGCTTGAGAAACCCTGAAATGTGACAGTGGTGCCGCTGTGGTGTCAGAGCTGGCAGTTAGTGTCTGAACACCTGAAAGAATCGAGGACACCTCACTGCTTTCTGTTATACGTGTGTGTATGTGCTGAGGTTTGGGTTTTCACCTGTGCTCTACCTTCATGGTCTCACTCTGGGCCTACGAAGTACAGCAGTAAGAACAGGCAGAGCGTCTGCCTGTTCTTTATCTGAGCTGCATTTTCTGTCATCTTTTTTACTTCTTTTAAACCTCCCGTTGAACCAGGGTGTTTCCTTTAGCGGGGGCTGAGAGCCGTGCATGGTGCAGCTCTCTGGTCACCACACAGCCGTTTGGGAAACACGCTTTAAGGTACAGCTAAAGGAACCGCAGAGCTGCTTCCTCGTGTGGGGGGTTTACTCTTTGTGGTCACTTATTTCTCTTGAACTACAAAACACAACTGCACAGGTACCTTTAGACCTCAGACACTTACTGAGGACTGTGGAAAGCTTGAAGCCCATGTTTATAGTTATTAAATCATCTTTTGATGGTTTTAACTTATCAAAAAAAAAAAGATGATTTTCAGAAGTGGATGCGGTGAGTCTGAGGCTCCTGGCAGACCAGTATAAACTAATATGGGCATATGAACATTCGACAAAATCCCTTTAAAAGCAGATTTGACTCGACATCATTTTGATTAATAATATTTCAGAGCTGCCAACATGCTGGTTTAGACCCTCGTTTCGTCTCATTGTAACTGAATGCTGATTATTTTGCATAAACCACAGAGTGCATTAAAGCCACACCTTTGGGCCTACTCGTGTGGGCTCCACCTAAAGGTCGGGTACAGCACTGGAAAATATTTTGCAGGCTAGAGGAGGCTTAACTGGCACAAAGTCCCTGCCATCAGGCCCGTGTAAGGGGGCCCTGTGGCCGCCTGAGGGTCTGAGAAAAACTGCCCCATGGCCAACAGCACTGCCACATGTTTTGTGAGCCAGATGTTGCCCCCATTGTCACAACACACCTGACATCTGGACTGTATAGGATGAACCTGTGGCATGGGCCAAAAGAGCTGGAGCAGCCCATAAAAAGCCTTTTATCCTGTCCTGTGTGTGCCGAGGCTGTGCGAGCTAAACAGCGTTGGTATGTGCTGTATGTCGAAGGCAGCTGAGAGACGGGAGGTGTTCAGGAAATAGAAGCCGCAGGTTTTAAACAGCTGCTCTTCATGACTTCATTTCATTACTCAGGCTTCATTTTGCCCCTTGTGTTGAAAACAAGACCCTCGTTTCTCAGTTTAAGCGTATATCAAAAGGTTTGAGGTGCTAAGGGCACCTCGTAACTTAACGCTCACACGTGCATTCAAATCATGATAGCAGGCACATTTGGGCCTAACCTTGGTCAGCACAGCTGTAGGTCGGATGTAGCCCAAATGCCACAACGCAGCAGACGTTAGGCCTGTGAAGGTGCTCCTGCTGTCTGGGTGTGTTTCTGTTGAACGGTAATATTAAGTGTTTAATCAAACTTTAAGGCTGAGAGACCGCCGTCATTCAGGAAACAGAAGCCGCAAAGTCTTACACGGCTGAGCCTCACGGCTTTATTTTGACTCTGAAACTTAATCCTTGCCCCCTTCCTCACAACAAAGACCCTCGTTTCTCAGTTCAGCGAGCAAACAAAATGCTTCAAAATCGGGACAGCGGGCACGTTTTCGGCCTGATCCGGCTGCTCTGGGCACCTGCAGCTCAGTTATGGCACTGGTGAAGGGTTTGTGTGCCAGATGTTGCCCCAGTGTCACATGTGGCCTCTATAAGGGCGAGCTGTGGCTCACTCGAGGCAGCCAGACTCACGGCTAAACGTGGCCTAAGGTAACCGCTCATACGGGCCACAGATGGCCAGATGCTTGCGAATGCTGTGAAAGCCTTTAATTTTATCCTGTTCAAACAGAGCGTGCTCGGGCCGAACAGCAGCGACAGAAGCCACGAGCTTGAAACAGCTGCACAGTATGACTATGTTTTTCTCTAAATCTTAATTTAATTTAAAGAAGACCTCCATTTCTCAGTGTGAATGCTTACTAAAAGGACTGAGATGCTGAGTGGCCGTTTCTCTGCAACGTCATTGCAGTTAGTGCTGTTTATTTTGCATGAACCTCACATATGCATTCAGATCTTGATAGCAGACACGTTTGGGCCTAATCTGGGATATTTTGGTCACTTACGGCACAGATGGGCACTGATAACAGTAATATTACGTGTTATTAATTAAAGCTGAGAGGCCGCCGTTATTCAGGAAATAGGAGCGGCGAGTCCTAAACGGCTGAGCTTCATGCCTTTATTTTAAATCTGAAACTAAATCTTTGCCCCCTACCTCACAAAGCAGACCCTTATTTCTCAGTTCAGGGGCGTGCTATGATGTCTGATAATTTAAAGCCATTAAATAGCCATTAAATAGCCATTTAATAACCATTTAATAACCATGCCAGCCAAACACAAAAGCCTAATTCCCTTTAAAACACATAAAGTCACTCATTTTTAACGCTTGCTGTGTGAATGTAGGAGTGCATTAAAGCCACGGCTGTGCATGATTTTAAGTAACGTCTTAAACGTGCTGCGAGGGAGCACTTATCAAGGAAGCACTGAAGCCACAAGTGTCAAACTACGCGCCTCACGGTGCTGCTGCACAAACTTTGTTTTGTCATAAAAACCTGTCGTATCTGCGCTTCAACTTATTCAGGTTTCCTTTCGCTCTTTAACTTTTAGTGTGGAGGGCGAAGTCATTTTCATCTCTGATACCGTGCTGTTGAAATGCCTCTGAAGAGGGAAAATGTAGGGCGGCCCACGGTGTGCCAGTCTGTAAAATGGAGGAACGCTGCGTTTTCGACCCTTTTGTCTCTTTAGTGAAATCTGCATGGATACCTGCACGCCACAGCCTGAGGAACTGCTTTGCTTAGTGCTGCTCTTCTGTCCTTGAATTAGCTGCTGAAAAGTACTTAAAAATAGTTGCAGCTATTCCAGGCAACAGTTGATCTAAATTGGTCTCTGCTGTAAATCAGCACCGTCTGCTTTCATTGGTTTAAGCTCATCTTGATATTTAGATTATCTAAACTTGTTTTTGAGTCTAATCTGGTTTTTAACTCTGGTTTAGGGTGTTGGTGAGTTTCAACTACACATCTAAACTGGCTTTTAATGTTTGAAAATGTAACTGGTTTAAACTGGATTTCCTAATTTGTCTAAACTGGTAATAACTGAAAGCGCTGTTAGTTTTCTTATCTTTGAGACTGGTTTTTAACTCTGAACTTTGTCAGCTTTAAACTGGTCTGTTATCAGTCTAAACTGGCCGTTTGGTGGTCCTGACTGGTTCTAGACCTGGCATTTGATGGGATAGGCCTATGTTAATATTTTTAAAGCTCTTAATGGAAAGGTGCCATTTTACGTCATTTCGATGACTTACTGACCTTACGGGGCAGGTCAAAATTTGTCCCTAAAGTCTGACCGAGTTTGGAAGAAATGCTTTTAGCGTTTACGCTCCAAACACCTGAACGTCTTTACGGTGTCTCCAGAATTCAGTTCTTTGGTAACTCTTAAATTCACGATTACCAAGCGTTCTGCTTCTGTCTGTACCTAAATCCATCCATCTCTCCTGCCCGAACGTTAATCACCTTTTTAATCGCAGCCCTCAAATATATTTCAAGATGAACTACATTAACTTGATGTCCTGAACTTTGGTGGGTTGAACTGGTGTTCTGATCATATAAACTAAATGGTCTAAACTGGTACCCAATGCTTCAAATTATAATTGGTTTATTAAACTGGGTTCACTGTGACTGATGTTGGTACAGCCAGTGGAAAATGTTTTTTGGTTGTTTAAAGTGTTATTTAACCCTCTGAAATTTAGCGCCTGCATTTGCCAGCTTTAAACTGGTCTGTTAATGGTCTAAACTGGCCATTTGATAGACTGGTATCTATGGCTCTGGACCTCGAATGGTTTAAAGTGATAGGTATGTGTTATAATTTTATAAGGTTCTCACTGGAAAGCTGCCATTTTACATCCCTTCTCTGCTTGCCTGGCCCTCCGGATCAAACCGGTCTTGGTCCCTAGAGTCCGCGCCCAGTTTGGTTTTTAGTTTTTGTGCTCCGGACACCTGAAAGTCTTCACAGCGCCTCCAAAAATGAATTCTTTGGTAACTCAAATTTACAATGACCAACCATTCTCCTTCTGTTTGTATCTAAACCAGTTTGTCTCTCCTGTCTGGACTTATTTGAATATTATTTTGTTCATTGGGTTCATTTCATATTGTAGGCCTTAAAGATATTTTTAATTTCAAACATTACTTTAAACTTTGGTTATTTTGAACTGGACATTTAAAAGTCTAAACTGACTTTGATGCTTGAAAATGTAATTGCTTTAAACTGGTCCATCTGAAACTGATCACTTATAAATATATACTGCTGAACTTTGGTGCACACTCGTCGTCTAGTTTGGCGTGCTTACTGGATAGGTATTTGGTTGGTTAGTTTATGCGGACATTTTAGTCATAAATAGTGATTCAGCTTTTGGCAGGTGGAAGAAATGAGCGCACTGCTGAGAGATCGCACACTCTGTACTCTGAGTTTTGTCTCATTTTAGCGCAGACGCATCGAGGTGTGAATTTTACTACCAAAACTTCTACCTGATAAGTCTATGAACAATAACGGTTTTAGAAAATTCAGACAGTAAAGAAGCTGGAAGGAAAGATTAATTTAATTTACAGCTTGACAGCAGGCAGGAACTTATACGTCGAGGTCTGGATATGGATGATATTCCAGATCAGTTCAGGTTCAAGTTATAAAACAAACTCATTTTCTTCAAAGTACAAAAATGATTTAAAAAATTAGATCTTATTTATAGAAGCAAAGAGCTGCCTTTAGTCCCTTATTGATGCTAATCCACGCAGATTAGCTCACGTGAGACTCGGACGCACAACACCAGAACGTTTCTCTGGACTTTTACAGGCCGAGCCGGCTAATGTGGTTTTAAATCTAACTCAGGTCGTTTGGAGACGATCCAGAGAAAAACGACAGAAATTTAATTTGTGTTTGTTTCTGTCGAGAGGGCGACGGAATCCAACATGGCTACCAGAAACCTCCCATCACAGATGAAATGTTTTCTGGTGCTTGAAAACATTTTATACGCTGTTCTCTCAGATATGCGGGCTTACAGTTTTGGAAAGCCAGACCCCTGCGAGTACACGCTGTATGGTTTTGAAGATCCTCAGCTCTGTTCGAGGGTCACGACTTTGTTTGTTGGTGAAGAAAACGGATTTAGAAGATTTCAAGCTGCTTTAAAAGACGGGCAAATGCTTCATGGTTACGACAATAATCCTTATAAGAGAAGAAGGGAAAAGAGAAAACAGTCCGCGGGATTTCAACCAAAGTTTGGGTTCAATTTTTTGTTACTCATGAACTATTTTTAAAAACATGCCTTTACTTCTGTCTCACTGCAGCCTGAAGCGAAGCGATGCATCTGTAACGTGTCTCTTTGTAGGACTGCAGAGTACGTTCAGGGGTCTTACCAGCTGGGGGGACCATCAAGGCGAGGACCAGCAGGCCAGATATCCACATCTGGAGCTCCATCCTGTACCAGTTTCCCCAGAAGTCGGCGTTTCTTCAGACTGGTTTCAGTGATGAAGTGACACGACTGAAGCAAGCTTGTATCTTCCTTCTCTGTCGCCTCGATGTGGAACAGGAAGTGGTGAGGAGCTGCAGTGCCAGGTGATACACAGCGACACACTTACATCAAGCCTTCTCCCACACATGAACACACTCTGTAGCACACATGGAAAAACAAATTCAGCCTCTTCTTTTGCCAGCTATTCGTGCTCTTGGTTGTTCAGGCTGTTATGTAACTTAAAAATCAACTTACTGTGCTTCATTTACACCCCGCCTGCTCTTTTTTCAGCTGTGTTTCAGTGCCAGAGGTGTGGAGGTCAGTTTCACTTCCAATACGAAACTTAAAAGAGCTAAGTTGACACATTTTAATGTGCTGGGTGCTTTTAGATGTATTTCAGCATAAACCATGACCTTCTCCTAATCTCAGTCAAGTGGTTTTAGTGCCTAACTCAAGCCAAACAACCAATAAAAACAAGGTGACACAAACTGTGGTTTCCTGATGGTTTCTTTGCTACCACTGCTTTGTGTGGACTTTGACCCAGGGACATTTGGTCAGATATTACCACAGTTATCACCTGTGTTTATAAAGGTGTATACAGTGCCTATGCCTGACATGCATGGCCAATGAAACGTGCCTCAACACCATTACTATACACCCGTAAGTCCGGTCTACATATCAAGAAATTCTCTTGCAGCTGATGATTGGGTTTCTTCAGGAAGGTTATCCATCTATCCATTATCCATTTTCTTCTGCTTATCCAATCATGGATCAGGGCTGTGGGGGACGGGGCTGGATCCCATCCCATCTGCCATAGGATGAGAGGCAGGGTTCACCCTGGACAGGTCGCCAGTCTGTCACAGGGCTAACACACACACAGAGACTGACAACCACTCATATTCACACCTGTGGGCAATTTAGCATGACCAGTTAACCAACTGGTCATGCTAAATTGGACTGTGGGAGGAAGCTGGAGTACCCGGAGAAAACCCACACAGACACCCTAACCCTAACCCCTAACCCTAACTCCACACAGACAGACCCAGGCCAGATGGTGCAATCAAACACACAACCTTCCTGCTGTGAGGCAACCACCGCACCATCATGCTGCCTCCAAATGTTGTCTGGCGTACCCAGCTTAAAAATCTGCCATGCAAACACGCAGAGCTACCTGCTGTGGTGAATAAGGGAGCTTGTAGCTGGCTCCGGTCGACTAGGTATCCTTCCATTTCATTAACCACCAGCTCACACATCGATTAGCAGGATCCTTCAGTCCCATTGGCAGAACACTAATAACTCGAGACCTGCTCACTCAGTGTTGCTAACGGCTATTTCACCTGGATTTCACTGACATTCAGCGGTCTCTGGTGGCAGTGGTTTTGCTAGCCTTCCTTGCCATCATGTCTGATTTCAACACCATGGACACATGTGGTCTATGGTCAGGACGCCAAAGAGCACCTCGTCACTGGAGACACCAGCAGGAGTGGAGAGCCAGACAGTTTTTGTTGGGCAACACTGACAGCTGCTTTCATCGTTAGAAGGGTGTCTTTATGTTTTGTGTTGCAGGTGTGTGGTGGGTGTGGTCAGTGGTCACACCTGTATATAAAAGCACAGTCTGCTAGCTCCCTCTGGAAGAAGAGCAGTGCTGCTCCTGATGACTACACGCTGCAGCTTTTTCCTTCTACCCGAACATTTGAGTCACCAGCAAACATACCAGCACGACTGACTCACCGCCTGACACATCTCATGGGTTTTCCTTTGTTTACTTTTATACATTTGAATAAAAGGTTTTTAGTTTTTACTTTACATTGTTTATCATAACACATCAAAGTTGAGACAAGGACCTCCCCACTTTTCAAATCCCCCAGTTTTCAAATCACTGGGAGAGTTCAGGGTATACATGAAGGGTGAGGTCTCCTTAGGATACCTCCTCATCTGGGACCGGGCAGGAGCTTCGTACAGCAGAGAGAGCCACCGCGATGTCGTCGATGGTTCCAGGAATCCCGTGGGAACCCTCGAGCTGACTGTTTTTGAAAGCTACATGTTGGTGACGGTGTCAGAACCAGACATGAGGTGGCAAGTGGTTTCAAAATGGAGTCTCCCCTGGTTTCTGGTCCTTTCTGACTCTGTTACCATAATTTCCTCAGTGACTTTAACTCTGAGGCTACATTTGCATACCTTAGTGGATCAAACACGTACCGCATGGTTGGTCCAGTAAGACCTGAAACCAGAAACTGAGACTATAAACTCATCGGGAAAGTCTCTAATTAAGTACGTGGTATTATTCACTTTCCCACTTTGTTTCCTTTTTATTGACGATTTAAATAAAATAAACACTTAAATGGGATTAGGTGGGTAAAATAATTAAAATTATAAAAGTTAAAAATAATTAGAAATAATTAAAGAAGCTCAAGAATAGAAATAATATAAACTGAAAAAAAATATGACAGTAAAAAGGAAATATAAATTTTCACATTTTATAAACTTTTAATTTTCAGAATGTACTGTTTTGTCCTCCATATCTGCAGCACCTTCACCCGTTACCTGATCCAGGGCCGCCTCCAAACACAGCTGTGCAGACACAAAACTAACCTGTTTATTTTACATAAAATCAGGAGGCCAAAGGCACTAAAACCAACAAGATAATCATGCTGTGTTTAATATCTGTAAAGTTCATGAGCTCATACAAACCTTACACAGATGTCTGTGTCAGGTCAGATTTAGAAACAAAGAACGAGGACACTTTTTTTTTTAACACAAATCTTTATTTTCCTTTCAAAAATAAACATTTCACAGCAAACTTAGACGTTTATGAAAGTGCAGATTCATCTTCAGCATGAAGACGCAGCAGATCATAAAGTTACTCACACACACACACACACACAATGAAGTTTAAGGCAAAAGCTCTCAGGCTCCTCCCCTTTCAACAGCACCCAAATAAGCAACGCCCACAACGAAGGAAAAAGCCCCCGCTGTACAGAGGCTCATTATTATTATAATTATTATAATTATTATTATCTCTCTAAAAAAGACACCAGTTTTCTGAAGGACAGCCTGTGGCTGTTTAAATCACTAATATCTAAAAAAAAAATTGAAGATTTTGGCAAATACATTTTTATTAATCACCCATGAGATTTAAACAACCTGCTGATGGCAAAGACTCATGGGAGATGTAGTTAGCGTGGTCATTTATAGGTAAGGTCTCCTTCAACCTTCGTTAAAAACTGAGAGTTTCATAAAGTGCAGGTGGTTAAAATACGAGAAAAACTACATCAAATCTCCCACTTCACCCTGAGCCCCCCCCCCCCCAGAGAGGTGGAACACAACGCTGAGGCCTAACGTCTGTTTGCTAACTGAACTTTTAACTCATTAAAATAAGAATTTATAGAAATATATTCATAGGTGTGAGTGTGAATGGTTGTCTGTCTCTGTGTGTTAGCCCTGCAACAGACTGGTGACCTCTACAGGGTGACCCCTGACCCTGAACAGGAAAACTGGAAGAGAATGGATGGATACTTAAAATCCTCTTCTGGTCTAGAGGATTTAATTTTTCAGCTTGATTGCGCCCTCTACTGGTCGAACTGCAACAGCACAGTTGGCGTCTTGTTAAAAACCACACACACACACACACACACACACACACACACACACCTGAGCATGCACACATCAACATTAGACGCGATATTAAAACAGCAGCTCTGATTATGAACGCTGTGATTGGCAGAGGGCGGCGTCTCTGCGTTCTGAGGTCTGTGATCAGAAACAGACGCTTTAAAACCACAAAGAGCAGAGACGATGTGAATGATCAGGTGATCGGATAAATGATGATTAGCAGGTTAATTGGCCTGCAGCTCCTCAGGACGATTTTGCGTCTTGGACACTCGGGTGTCCGGGTCGAAGGTTTGAATCCTGAACAGAAGAAAAAAATCAGGATTAGCAGAAAAATCCACAAGAATATATAAATATATATATATACATATATAATTTATTTCATTTAAACTTCCTGTGCGCGCATCTTTAAACTGAGGCGTGGTCAGAGCTATGACAGGAAGTGATGCTGGACTACAAATGAACAGCAGGACTACAAACCGTCAGAGGCGCTTCCTGTACGGCGTTGCCTGGAAATATTCGTCTGGAGTGACGGTCTTCACCCCGCCAAAATAATCCAACACCCACACCTGAAACACGGAGGAGGAGCAGGCTGACTTCCTGATTGGCTGAGAGCAGCACAGGTGTGCTCACTGATTCAATCCTCTGGTCTACAGTAATACTACTACTACTGGTAGTACTACATGTCTAATATCGGTGGAATTATTAATATTATTATTAATAGTTTCATGGCAGTATCTTTGTAGTATTATTAGTCATACTTGTGCCTGTGTGATGTTGTATTACTTGTTGTATTATAGTATCTGTAGTATCAGCTGTTTTATTAGTAGTACTGTGATCAGTATTATTAGTGGTATTGTTTGCAAACTTATGAGTATTATTAGTACCTGTGGGCCATTATGTTGTATTATTAGTATTAGTAGAACAAGTATTACTAATATTAACACTAGTATTAGTAGCAGTATCGGTGGTACTGGAGCATGTGTCATATTATGTGACTGTAGTAATGTAGTGGTATTATTGTGCAGCATCACCTGTGTGATGTTGAACTTGGCAAAGAACCAGTTGTGGTCGCTCGGCCAGTCGATCATCTCGGGGTGGCGACTGAACAGCGCTTTCTTTGCAAACTCCGCCTCTGTCCCGTTTACCTGTGCGGCAGCAGGAGGAGGGGGTCATGTGATCAGTCAGAGGTGATCAGGTGTGCATAAAACAGCTGTGTGTGTGTGTGTGTGTATACCTCCTGCATGGATCCAGACAGGATGATGTGAGCGCAGAGCGGACTCTGGGGGTCGAAGCTCTGCTGCCTGCAGTAATCAGTCTGAGCCAGAGACATGGACAGAGACGCCACAGGGCTCACCTGCACGCAGCAAACACAGC
This sequence comes from Pterophyllum scalare, assembly GCA_024447675.2. Lineage (NCBI taxonomy): Eukaryota > Metazoa > Chordata > Actinopteri > Cichliformes > Cichlidae > Pterophyllum > Pterophyllum scalare. The sequence goes on along the minus strand of JAMQGT020009253.1, from coordinate 140,133 downwards.
ACAGGTGACCCAGGTAAACTTAGAGTCTGACATGTGACCAACCGGACAGGTGTGGAGGAAAATACACTTTTCCCCATGAAAACAGTAATGTCTATGGAGGCCAAAAACTGCCAAATTCTGGATACATATGAAAACTTAATTTAATCTACATTTTGTATTTGGCTGTGCTACACAATCAATTACAAAATGTAACCATTCATTTATTTATGAAAGTTAAATAATGCAAAAGTCCTCTATTGATAAAGGATGCATAAATAATCAGGAAGTAGGTACATAAAAAATAAATTATAAACAGGATAAGTGAGTAAGACAAATAAAAATGTAAAAATTACTTTAAAAATGATAACATAAATATATACACTAACTACAATCAAAAACTTCATATAAAAAATAAAAAGTGAAGAAAACATGTATGAATGAAGGGTTCAGAAGTATGTAAGTATCATAAACTAATAATGAAGAGAATGGACAAAATTGGAGCCTGAAAACAGTGACTGGACTTCAAAGCTTTGAGGTGAGAGAAGAAACAAGACCACACACTACTAAAACTGCACACCCAACAAAACACATTAATAATAAAATGAGAAAAAAACAGCAATTAAGACACTAACATTTGCCCTCAACAAACTTTATAACTTTATAACCTTCTGCCAGATAAAAAGCAGCTCTGCATTTTATTTTGATGACTTCCTGTTTAAAACATAACCTTTAGCGAAGCTGAACTTTATTAGAACCCGTGCTCTGTGTCAACTCTGCAGAATGCATTTCTTCTTCTGTGGTCTCAACTTCTGCTCTGACATGTGACAGCCAACTGCTGAGTCACGCCCAGGAAAACTGCTGAGTCATGCTCTAGTTACATCACAGTTTATGTAAAACGTGGTTTCATAAGCTCAGAGACTCATGTTTCTACATGTCAGCAGAACTTTACATATTAGAAACTTTCTGCAGAAGCTCGTTTAGCTCTATGTAAAAATTAGTAAATATTAAAGAATAATATGCCATTAAGGATGCAAAGTAATGTTATTAATCATTTTTCTTTTGTATTTAATTCTTAATATATTTATTAAGTTACCTACTAACTCCTCCCCAATTACATATATTTTATTTGTCCGTATGACAGCCCCATTATTTACATACTTACATATGTAAAAATACACAAAAATGTAGAAAAAATATAGAAACAAATTCAATTAAGGGTTAAAAATACTGAAAATATTTTTAAGGAGAAAAAAATAGCAATTAAGAAATTATATTAAAAATAAACCATGAAAATGAAAGAATATAAAAAATGTAAGTAAACAAATAAATAAATAGATGTAGAAAGAAAAACTAAATTTCAGAAGATATATAAAAAATAATATAATATTAAATGGAAAAAATAACTGTTAAATTCTGTAATTATGTTATTTACTGCCAGAAATAATGTTTTTTTTTTGGGGGGGGGGTTAGTAACACACCATAAAATAGAAAAACAAGGAGGACAAAATAAAATAAAAAATGAAATAAAAAAGTTGTTTTTAAAGAAAAATAAACAGGAACGTAAAATAATGGAACTATGTCTCATTTTTATTTAACTAATAAACTGTGTTTGGTTCTTTTCCCGTTATGTAAATGTATTTAGTTTTTGGCAGTCCTGAAACAGTGCGCAGGAACTCTGACAACAACACCGCAGCTTCACTGAACTCCGTGAACGGACTCGGTTCCTGTTTTAACGCCAACGCTCCCTGTACGGTTTATCCCGGGTCAGGCTCACCTCCAGGTCCTGCACGGAGATCTCCATGCGGGTCAGGTACATGTAGGGCACCCCGGAGCTGGAGCCCCTTGGCCCGTCGCTCACCGAGAACACATTGGAGAACGGCTGGCCCACCACCGGTTTGTGGGTAGAGATGGTGGCCATGGAGGCCCACTCCACCTCGTGCGCGATGAAGCGCGCGACCCGGGCCACCTCATCGTGAGGCGGGATCCGGAACCGGCACGAACCGCACGGGCTAAAGACAAAGGAAAGGCCGAGGAGGAGGACACACGCAGGCCGCCACAGAGGAGTCATCTTCGGCTTCTATGTACGGACGTCAGCCCGTGAGGAGGACCGAGGGAGGAGATATAAACAACATCGAGTATCCGGTCTGCAACTTCAAAATAAAAGCACGAGTGGTCTACAAACGGAAGTCACTAATAACCAACATTTCAAAGTACTTTTTATACGAATAAATTGAGAAATATTAGGACCTGCAGCAATTCTGCTTTGTTGGATTTTGAAATGTTTTACTAGTATTAGTAAAAAAAAATTCTATTGAGGTTTATTTTTGTTTTGATAGAACAAAAAATAAATAAAGCAAACCTGGGATACTTAGTTCAATTTAAAAACTAAAACTTGCAGTAATGAATACATTTAGATGTATTTTCAAGAAGACATCAAGACAACGTACAACCGAAAATTCTGAATAAAATCTTGTATCCTTTTTTCTAAATTTCAAAATAAAGCTTATTATTGCTTAAAGAGGGAACACTTTGAGCACCAATTACAAAATAAAAGTTGCATTAACTGTTAGACATTAAATCCATCAGTGTCAGATTGAAACTTTATTGTTTATTATGAAAAACCTTTCAGTGTAATATACACTTTAGGAACCCTTCTGAAAACTGGAGGATCACTCCGCCTTCGCTGCTGTGCGACCTTCGCCCTCACAAACGTCACACATCTTCTCCTCGATGGTGAAATGCCCCTGGCAACCGTCACTACCGCAGAGACAGGGCACTTCCTGTTTCTGCGGGGAATCGGCCGGCAGGGTGGCAGAGTAGTCCCAGGTGAGCTCAGTGCCGGCCGTCAGCGCCCTGACAGTGAGAAGAGGACAACAGCACGGTTACTGAACGGCCACAAACGGTCGCCAGGGGCAGCCCCCTCTCCCTCCTCCTCCTCACCTGCTGGTGAAGAAGGCGATGATGGGGAAGGCGGGGTCGTGGCAGTCGGTGAAGACGTTCTGGATGAAAAGGTTGGGCTGGCAGCTGTGCTGTGGGCGGGGCCAGAAGTCACATGACATCAGTACTGCTATTTAAGTAAGTTCATGCAAACATACTAATGAGGTCTAAAAGAAAATTCATAATAATAATAATAATAAAAGAAATATTGATTATAAATAGGATCAATTAAATGAATAGAGTCAATAAAACGTCATCTCTCCCACACAGACGCTCTGATCAGGTTATTGATGACTCACGTTGATGAAGCGGCTCACGTTCCCCTCCCTGCTCGCGTCCACAAAACAAACGTCGTCCACCTTTGCCGCTCTCTTTAAACACCTCCTCGCCTTCGTGCCCTTCACGCCGTCGTCCTCTGAAGTCACAGCGTCCTTCTCGCCCTGCACTCGGTCACCTGACACACAGCAGCCAATCGTTGTTGTTCACGTTGTTCATGTTTATTTTGTGTGTTTAAATGGCGGATTTCTGACCTGATGAAGGAGACGTCGGCTCCAGGCCTCCGATCAGCACCGGCTGAACCTGACGAGCAAAGAAGCAGTTTGTTATGAGCTGCAGGTCACGAGGGCGCAACGTTAAAATAATAACGATAAATATTCAGAGGAACGCAGGACAGTCATCTAAAATAATAGCAAACATTGTCAGCTGTGAAAATTAGCTTACAAAATATTTAAGAGGAAAAAAATGTAAAATTAGAATAAAAAAACATTTATGAATGATACTTTTAGGAAGTAATTTGAAAAAAAATATTTATAAAGGTGAAAAATACTGAAATATTGGTGAACAATAATAATAATAAAATATCTTAAAGAAATATTAAAATCATTAAAAAATTTAAATTTATTTTCACAGATAATAAAACAGTTTCTCTAAGTACAATAAAACTTAAAGGATTAAAATGTAAAGAAAGAATTAATGTCACCACATTTTATATTATAGATGGAAGAACAGAGGAAAATGGATGACTTACAGAAAAACATCCTTTATTATACGCACAAATCAATAAATGATCGCTAACACACACACACACACGTGTATATGTGTGTAAAAAACAAACCTCATCTGGGTCCATGGTGGCGGCGCTGCTGTCAGAGGGTCTTTGAATCACAGTGACATGTAACGAAGGTGAGATGGGCGGGGGTGTTTCCAGCAGGTTGCTCCGCCCCTCCAGCACAGGTGGTGCCAGCCACTCGGTGACGACCTCCACCTCGTCGTCAGAGGGCAGGTCGGACCTCATCAGCTTCGGGGGCAGCGGTTCGGCAGGGTTCGGGACCCTCTTTAGGACCACACCTGCACACGGATCACAGGATGGGTTCACAGATCGCCGCCCGGGCGAAGCCGCTGAAAACTGAGCCACACTCACCTGCGTAAATGCACACAAAGGTGCCACGGTCCAGGTCGTCACGGCAACGCACCCCCCAGCCACAGTTCTGGGTCTGAAAGACCTGGAGACGGACTGTGATGCCCCTCTGGACCAGCCGGTTCTGACAGCGAGCTCGGTCGCAGCCGCACCACGGGCCGCATTCAAATAGGCTGCAGAAGGATAACCACGGTAACAGTCAGTCATTGATCGGTCAGTTATTGATCCATGTTCGAGCTGGGTGTTAAATCTCAGAAGCCTTTTTATTTCATGAACAAGCCTCTTAAACCTGCTTCAGGGCAGCAGGTGTAAGCTAACGGGCCCGTCGGCACAAATCAGCTAAATGTGTAAAATCGATACGCCGAAATCTAGAAGAACACGCAGCTCCTGCTTTAGCTCAGTTTGGTGTTTGCCTCACCCCGACGGAATGGCCTGCAGCAGCCTGTGATGGCGGTAGCGGCGCCCTCCAGTGGTCAAGGCCATGCAGGCGCAGCGCTTCGCGTCTCTGCAGCCGTCCGTGCAGTCGCAGCAAGCCTTGAACAGTATCGGGCTGTGGCTCAGGAAGCAGCCGTGCGGCCAGCGGTCCTTCCTGTAGCGAAAGTCGGCAGGCCGGGCTCCGCCGTCCCCGATGCACAGCTCCACCGGTGTTGACTCCGCCCCCCGGCTCAGGTCCTGCTCAGGTTGCTGAGAATCCGCCAGCGGAGGAGGGTCCAACCTCACGGAGGGGTTGAAGGTGAAGTAGTCGACCTGCAGGAAGAAGAGGGATGAGCTGAAGCTGTCGTTTACAGACAGACCTTGAATGCACCAAAACAGGTTCACTGACCAAATGATTGGAAAGTGAAAATAATTGATCACTTGTGTATTGACCTGAAGGATGTTGTAGCTCTCTGTAGCCAAAAGGAAAAGCATTACATCGTCATAGTTACGGAGGCCCAGCCCACACGGCGCCTTGTAGATGACGTCCCAGCTTTCCAGGTCTTCCTCCTCCTGATCCCGGGCTCCACCCCCCTTGACTGGAATAATCAGTGGCATGGCGGTCAGCCTCTTGAAGCCGCTGAGCAGCGGAATCTTTAGCGGGTTCTGACCCCAGAACAGTGGTGTGGACTGAGGCATTCTGGGTAATCTGGCTAAGCAGGTCTGTAGGCAGAGTAAAACGTTGCCCCCCCCCCCCCAGTGGTGAAAGATTTACGTTTAGATAAATTTGGATAAAATAAATTGTCTGGCTGCTTCTGAAAGATACTGAAGGAAGTGACATCACTTTCTGTGCTCACCTTGGAGCAGGTGTGGGGGTGGTACTCCAACTGGATGGGCTCCAGAGGAGGCAGCAGCTCTTCTCTGTCAGCAGGTGGCGCCGTGGGACTGGACAGGCCATTAAACGGGAGAAAGATGGGAGAGGAGGAGGAGGAGGAGCACGAGGAAGAAGGGCTGTGCTGGAGGAAGTCAGCCGGCAGCAGCTCATCTGGAGAGGAAAACGTATTGGGAGTGAGTCTCACACACATAAACAGAGGGAAGACTCGATGTTTACCGGGGTTTACCTGAGCCGATCACCACCTGGACCACCGAGGGGTCCTGGTCAGGAGGGGAGGTCGAGGAGGAGCAGCAGTCCAGAGTCTCGAGCACCTTGAAGGCCTGAACGTACTCTGAGTGAAGACAGAGCGAAAAGATCAGGACAGGAAGCTCTCCAGAGTCCCGCTCACTCACATCAGACATGGGCCTGAACCTTTGTCTGTGGCTGCGCTCCTCTTCAGCACCGCCTTCAGGCGGTCCAGGTGCTGGAAAACCACGCCGAAGACCTGATCCACGTTCTCCTCGGCCCAGAAGGTCTTGGCCCTCTCTGGGAAAAAAGAATCAGGACAAACGACCGCATCAGAGGAACGAAAAACGAGACCATCAAGACCACATCAGGATCTGGATCCACAACCACTGAACCTGGACCAGATTAACTGCTAAAATAACCAATAAAAATATCTGTAGGTACAACAAACGTGATTTTCAACATGTTACAACAAGAGGAAGGTGATATTTAACTAATTTTTTCCCCATCTAGACCTCATCAGCCCAGATCCTCACAAAAACACTATTAACTGGCCCAGACCCTCATGAGGACCTCACAGGAGCTTTAAACCTGTTTTCAGACAGAAAAGGGGGGGGGTATTTCCCCACGTAGACCACATAGGACCAGGTCTAGATTAGAACCCAGGTCTAGATTAGAACCCGGGTCTAGATTAGAATCCGGGTTAACCCGGACCGCAGTAGACAGTCAGGCTGCTTTCAGTAACACACTCACACACTTCCTTGTGTGTCAAACAGGAAAGCTCTGGGGCTAATGTAGCACTAGCCCCCCAGTTAAACCCGGGTTAGCTGTGAGTGCTGCCCTCCGGCCCCTCATCGGCTCCGGTTCCGTTATAAATCCGGTTCTTACCGACATATCGCGGATCCAGCGAATCTCCCGTATTCATGGCAGCGTTAGCCTGCTAGCACTCAGCTAACAGCAGCAAAAACACTCGAGCTAACCGCTAACTTTGAGCTAACAGAGAGGTGTTAGCGGGGATAGGTGGGCCTGCAGTTCAACTACCCAACGAACCAAAAGCAGTAGTTCAAACTCAACCCGAACACCACCCACCTCCACCTGGACCGAGTACTGTTATTCATTCATCCAGCAGGCTAATCAGCTAGCTGCTTGCAGCCATAAATAAAGGCTCTGCTTGTTGCTAACAGCTGCGGCAGACTAAACTGAAGCTGCTAGGAAACTTTTCAAAGCACTGCAGCAGGTATTCACAGCCCAGCAAAGCCGCACAACATGCCATCATGCAGCACGAACACCCTGCCTTTACTATTTGAAGTGTCTGAGTTAACATGGCCCCTATCGGCCACCGTACGGAGACTTCAGGGTTTCTGCTCCCTGACTTCAGCCTGCCAGGGATTTCTGAAGCGCCTCTTACATGTTTGTAAAGTTTAAGGAACAGCAGGCAGAAGTACACAGATACAGGACAGTTTCTTTTCCACCCATGAAACAGGAAATAATCCGTGCACAAGATACTAAAATCAAAAGTTGTAGAGTAAATAACGCCTGAGACAAAAACCCAGGTGCTTCAACCCCCCGATTATTCAAAATGTGTCTTTTCCCAACTTCTTGACACCCAGGCTGCAACAGAATAAGTCATAAATCCACTCTTTTGGCTCTGACTTTGTTCACACATGATTGTTAAACCACCCGTGCAGCCGTGTTACTGAAACATAAAGGCTGAAACAGTGACAGGACGAAGAGGAAGTGACACCATCGAGTCTTGTGACGACATCGATAGGCCAAAGGTCACTCCTCTTTGACACATGTTGTGTTTTCCAGTCTTTTCTGATTACACTGAGTGTGTCGCTCTAACCACTGCAGCCCTGTTACTCAGATTACTCTCAAAGTTTCCTTCTTTTATTTATAGAACTACGTTTATCCTCAAATTTCACACTCTGAGAAAACACCAATGATTGTTACCATAGCATATAAAATTTTATTAAACAGCCTTTCTGTGCTCCTGAGTATTTATTATCACATTTATGTCATAATCTACAAATAAAGGGAATGTATCCATTCATCCATGTTACTCTAAGCCTCCAGCTGGACAGCTCTGTTATTATTTGATGATTTATGATTTGTTTTTCAAACATGCAACAGAAAAGGTTAAAATAAGGGAAAAACTTTAACAGATTTTGAAGCCTAGATTGTCCCCCTGTTGTAGAATGACCCAGAAATTAAATATTAAGCATAAATAAATATTAAGCACATATAACCTCTGATGCTGTTATTAGAGACACAGCACTCAAACGGTCCTGAAACTAGTCTGTTTGAATTCAGGTACAGCAGATTTCAGGTGGGAAAAGACTTTTAAAACCTTGTTTTAGGTCAAAAATCAACCAACCTTGAAGCTGCTTTTATCAGATTTGACCGGTGAGTTCCAGAAAATATCAAACTTTAAATTAATTCAGAAAAGCCTGAATAAATGGCTTTCATTCGTCCTGAGGTGCTTCTAAACTTCCTTCCTCAGATAAAATCGCAGATTTATGGTCCATAAATCATATCTTGTGTGTTTCTGGAGTTGCCACGCAGGGATCTCCTGTGTTTTTGCGTTTTCCCCGTGACTGCCTGCGAGCCTGAGCTCAGGGCAGCAGGTAACCAGCGTTATCCAGGATTGACCTCCGCCGGCCCCCGTACCGAGGAACGCGTTACCAAATGTCAACATAAACAAGTCCGAAATTCTCCGAAAGCGTGTTGGTGCCCCAACAATTAAACCAAAGTAATAACTTTAATATGACGTGTCAGCGGAGACGCACTGCAGCTGGGTTTAAATTGTGAACCCCCTTTTTTTAAATCCTCACTTCCTGTTCAGTTTTGTAACGATGCGACAGCCACTTATGCAAGCTCGGAGTGAGAATCAATGGGAGCAAAGAGCGCAGAGGTGAGCCGCTTCATTCCGTCCCGAACCATTGAACACACGAACATGCACAGCCTGTTCAGTCCCTTTAGAGCCACTGTGTATCTGGCTGTGCCGTCCCGACAGGTAAGGACAGGTGTGTCGAGTTTCATCTGTCAGGCATGATGACGCGTTATTGCCGTCATTTTAGTCCGATTGTTAGGGAAGCAACGACACATACTTCACCTCATGTATCCTATAAAAATGTAAATTAGTATGAAGGATTAACCACAGCAGCTATTTTAAAACTATTTAAATGTATATACTTATTAATCTGCTGTTTATTTATTACAACATTTTTACGTTTGTTGACTTTGGGAGTTGTTATTACTGAATTTCTTTTGGCTTGTTTTCGTTGTGCCTGTTTAGTTCACATTGTTTAGTTTATTATTGGTTTTTCTGGGTTCTGGGGGACCCACCGGTGCGCCACAGACCTTGGTTGTGCAGGTAGGTGGGGGGTTTGATGTGGATAAAATAATCCAGAAAATCACACAGATTTTGTCTGGATTTGTTTTGCCTGTGTACATTACATCAGCTGATATTTTCATAGCGCCTTTTCACTCAGTCGAGCACTCAAATTTCCCCGGTCACGCACATCTTCAGACAGCACTTTTATTGATGCAACTCCAGTGTCTTATCCAAGAAGACTCTGGTATGCACACTGATGGACTTTGTGATCGATCCATTCAAATTCATTTTGGCAGGGCCTAACTGTCAGGAATAAGAAATGGATTTTGACAGATAGCCACTAAAATGCCTCTGCTCTCATGACTTTTAATCTGAAAGGTCTCATCAGGGAGCAAACCAATCACAAGGAGCCACGTGGTTGTTTTAGTGCTGTTCCACCAGAAGGGCAGACAGAAATGTCCACAGAGAGGCAGAAGACAACCAGAGAGTCTGCAAGGGTCAGAAAACATAAAACAAATCACCACAAAGAGCAACGAGTCATCTACCAACACTTCCATCAGTGCTGAGAGCAGCTCAACGGCTTTATATCAGAAAAGGTAGCACCAACAGGCCGACACAAAACTGCTGGACCCAAACTTCGAACCAGGGACATTAGAGGAGCTATCCCAAGAAATTCACCAAACATTCTGCCCACCATTCTTTTCTTCCCGTTGAAAATTCTCAAACTTCTGCTAGTAGCACATCGAAAACACGTCCAAATGGCGATAAAATCATTTGTGAGTCCTTGTGAGACACTGACGCAGGGCTGAGTCAGAACCAGCACCATGTGGGTGGAAAAAATGTTCCACTGAAGTCTACTAACTTGATTAAAGTGTAAAGGACAAAGGCACCAGGAGATGGCGCCATTTGTGCACAGAACATTCCTGGCAGTCAAAGAGTGAATACAAACAAGAACGGCAGTAAAATCTGCAGCCCGGACTTTTAAATTTAACCATAATTAATATTCAAATCCAAAAATATTCCCTTTGGTTTTGTTTGTCACATTTTTATTTGGAAGTTGTATAGGACCAGTGCCAAAGGCTTTAACCATTAATAACACTGATGAACACATTTACTCATGTTTTGCTTGGATAGCAGTGAAAAATACACACATTCCTGCTTCATGCTCATCAGACTTCGTTACAGTGACTGTAAACTCTCCTCACATCAAGGTCACAGGTCCTCTCCCCTTAGCCAAGATGTCTGCGAAGCGGCAGTCGGTGAGCGAGGCCTTCTGGGCGATGTGCGCGGCGGACTCCATGTCCATGCCGGTCCACTGGTACTACGACATCAATAACATCAGGAAGGACTTCAGCGGCTGGATATCAGGCTTCAACTCGCCCGCAGACTGTCACCCATCCAGCATCCTCACCCTCTCCAACAGAGGTGAGAAGACCTAGACACTCATTATCAAGTCAGTGGAGAGGTGCTTTAACCTGGTAGTCTTACCAATGACCAGCAGGGGGCGACTCCTCTGAGAAGTCTGATTGTATAGAAGTCTATGAGAAAATGACCCTACTGCTCCCCTGATATCTGAGCTGAGTACAGACTTTCCTGATGAGTTTATGGTTTTAATTGCTGGCTTCAAGTCTTACTGAATAAAGCACAATATTTGTTTCATAAATTAATTATACCCTTAAAGTGAGACAGCATGAGACAGCACGGCAGGATTTAGAGCAGGGAAATTTGCAAATGGTGAGTTTTCATGATTTCTTAATACATTAATGCAATAATCAGTTAAATATATTACAAATGTATCCTAAAAACACTAAATATTTAAATAAAAAATAAAAAATAGTTTGGCAGTGAAAATAAAATTAAGGCTAATTTCCTATTTTTCCTTTTTTTAAAAAAAAATTTACAACTGATTTTCTTTTCCCATGGAGGGCTTGTTTATCTTTCATTTGCCAATTAAATTATTTACATGATATAAATCTAACTTTTATTATATGTAAATAAACTCTAAAGTATATAGTAAAGTGAAAGAAAATGTGAAACTGCATTTTTCCTCCTACAGCTGCTGCACTTGTTTTTCCTTGCCTGTTTATTCTTTATTATTTTGTTCTTAAATTGTCTTATTAATGATAGTAATGACCTGTTTATTATATGAAAATTTTCTTCACGACCTTTCAAAGGTCTGCTGGAGTTAACCCTCCAGCAGACCTTGAAAGATTTAAAAATTAAAAAGTGGTTTAGATTAGAGTTAGTTGTGATAGTTAAATTTAAGACTCCTGTGCAGTTAAAATGTAAAAAAATTGGTAACTAGTAAAAGTTAATAAATAATAGCCAACTTTTATGTGAACTATAAATAATTAACATGATTTCAAAAAGTTAGAAATTTTAGATTTAAAGCGGTCTCACTTTAATTTAAAAAGCAGAAACTTCCCTCAGAGTGGCACTCACGGTAGGTGAAATACTAATGAAAGAACACCTTTGACCTCGAAGCTGAGAACTGCTTATTCAAATGACCTCAGATTCGGCGCTGCACTTACTCGTGTCTGGAGAAACACACCTGCCAAATATGAAGTGGATCAGGTGGAGATCCACAAACAGAAGGGGTCCGAGAACGCCGCCTTGGGGAATTCCATCCTGATTAATTGTGCTCTTTTGAACCTCTCTGTCTGCCGTTTTGCAGCCGGCAGCGGTCGCACCACCTGGGTGTCTGGTGCAAGGCGGCCTGATGTGGTTGGCAGTGTCATCCTCCATGATAAACTGGACTTGTGGAAGTCCTCCAGTGGATCGATCCACTATCACCGAGGTACTGCCATCCAACACAGTGTGCTACAGTTCATTATTTTTCATTCTCTCAATGGTTGCTTCTTTTTTTCCACATCTGTGTTCTTCCTCTGTGGTCATCAAGGTCTCCAGGCTGGTGACAACACTCTGAACGTCTTCTGCTCCCTCCGAGCAGCTCAGACGCTCGTGTCCAGAGGTTTTGCGAACCTCTCTCAGCCAGATGCTCGTGCTGCCGTTTTGTCGGACTACATCCAGTTCATGACCACTCCCGGCTCTCACAAGGACACCTACGCTGAATCCTTCCACCGTTCTTTCTTTGCAGACTGGCAGGAGAGCAAACCAACCTTGCCATGTGAGGTAAGACAAAGGGGCAGATCCAGCTGCTATAAAATGCCAAATCTGGTGCCTTTCCCTGATTTACTCGCCGTTTTCCAGGTCCTGAAGTTTGCAGAGGAACGCTCCAGGATGAAAATGAGCTCCCCGTTCCCTGACAGCCAGCTGGATGCCATCGGCTGCCTTCCCATGATCCTACCCTTCATCTTGCTGTCTGCCTCAGCTGATGAGGAGCAAGCTGTCAGTGGACACAACTTAGTAAGTAAGTCTCAAACAGCATCGTGTGACTGTTACCCTTTACTGTCCTCAGGTTTCAGCAGCGGTGGAGTTCGTGAAGCTCACCCATCCTCACCCTAAGGTACCCGAGTACGTGTCGATCTACAGCCGGGCGCTACATGCCGTGCTGGGCGGGGCCAGTGTCCGCAAGCAGGCTGAGCACGCTCTGAGGAGGCTGGATGTCTGGGACGCCTGCCAGAACTTCAGCCGCAAAGCCTCCAAGTCAGTTTCTGGAAATATATCTGACTCTTCCATTAGAGGCTTCAGAATAAAAGTCTGCTTTATACATTTATTGGCAAGCACTGACCAAAGTGCTGCTGCCTTCGTTGGGCCTCTGGAAAGCTTTTATTTTGAAGTGTCTTTGCAGCTTTTGGTTTTTAACAGTTTTTCTTATTAAAACATTTTCTTGATTTTCAGTTTGGCTGCCAGAGACCACTTCCTGCATGCATTTAAAAGTAAAAGTCTTTCAGACATGAAATATTCAAACAAACCAAAAACAAAACAATGCTTCCTTTCCAGCCTTTCATATTAAAAGCCTAAAAAATGTGTGCTCTTTTAAAATGAAACTTTTTAAGACTTGTTTTAATTCACTATCTGTGAAATTCAAAACTTCCAGTTGAAGTTTCCCTTTAAAGCCTCTACAGAAAAGGGAGGGCTGTTCTTTTTTTTGGATATTTGATACTCTAGAGATGCAGGTTGTTGGTGCTTAGATTCACTTTATTTCATTTTTTTAATCACCCTTAGTCAACTATCCAAAACTTGCTGCAGGCTTTTCAGATTAAAAGCTGAGTTTGGAAGCAATGTCTGTGTGTAAAGGATCTCTGTAATGTTTTAGGTTTCCTGTGTCCTCTGAGGAGAGACTCAGGGTGCATCAGAGCGCCGTGAACTACCTCGGTCTGGCCTGCTACACCAAAGGTCAGAGCCTGATTGTGTTCCTTTACTTCACTGATGTATAAAAATGTAAAAATAATGGCGTGTAATGCTGGTTTCACCTGCATGTGTTGCATCAACAGGAGCTTTGTCCAGCATGTTCTACCTGGCCTACGAGTTTCATGACGACCCCAAAGGAGGAATCCTGGCAAACAGCAACTGTGGAGGTAAAATTCAAAGCTGCTGGCTTGCGGTCAGCTTCCTGTTGGTTTAATCTTTGCTCAGGTGTGACTGAAGGGACGCTGAAAGTGTGCCGGTCAACAACGACTACAGAAGTGTCTTTTAGAGAAGAGCTGGAGCCAGATCGTCAGAGTTCAGTTAATCAGCCAAGTGTTTCAGCTGCTGTAACTTTGTGTCTGAGCTCTGTGAGCTCTCAGAAATGTATTGGATGGATTAAAAAGTAGCCTGCAACATTTTCCTCTGAAATGCAGAGAAGTACGAGTACTACATCTAAAATAATTTTTTAATAAATACCCCAAATCTCCCTTAGAGACAGGGTGAGGCTCAGAGTAGAGTAACTCTTTGAAAGGAGTTGGCTGGGCTGGTTCGGATTAGGATGCTTCCTCAGTGAGGTGTTCCGGGCATGTCCTGTTGGGAGGAGGTCCCGGAGTAGACCCAAGACACGCTCGAGAGGTTATATCTCTTGGCCGACCTAGGAATGCCTCGGTGGTACCCGGATAAACTGGAAGAGGTGATTGGAGAGAGGTGGATGTGGGTTTCTCTGCTTAGGCTTCTGCCCCCGTGACCTGGTCCCAGATAAGTGGAAGCAAATGGATGTAAGGCTGGACAGATGGACCCCAGTTTTATAGTGCAACATTTAAGCAGCTTTTTTGAGTTAATACTGATCCCATTACTCACAGGCTCTCCTCAGCGCGGCAGCCGGATGGTCCATAAACTGCTATTGTGATTGTTCTTACGTTCAGTTTGCTCGTGTCCAACTTCAGGTGAGAACTGTAACCGCGGGGCGGCGCTCGGGGCCCTGCTGGGGGCCGGAAGCTCCTACACAGGAAGAGGCATTCCACAGGAGTGGAAGGACGAGCTGAGAGACGCTCAGGAGCTCATCCCCGTCATCCTGAAGGAGAAGGACCCCCCTGGAGGAGTGACGAAGAACTGCAACTGTACTCAAACAGCATTGTGACTTGACTCCACTACTTCCTGTTTACAAACACGATGATTCCACATTCATACTTTTTGTTTTGATGTGCCTTTTATTTTTGCACCATGGAATAAAAGCTGGAAACTTTTAAGGAACATGAAACATTGAACTGGTTTGAGTTACGTGTCTATCCTTTTTGCCTTGTTTGCCTCATCTCACCTGCAGCCTTTAAATCAGCATATGTTTTTGCTCAATAAACTCAGTGGATTCAAAGACTGACGTTTCATTTCATAACTGAATGTACTGTATTTACTGACTCACATAATGACCAACAAGCAATGAGCTTTATAAAGGGTTTAGAATTGGCAGTAAATCATTTTATTAATTCATTTTCTTATAACTCACCTGTTTAAAGTTCGGATTATTAGGGGTGTGGCCTCTTGGATGGTGACACAGGTGGCTGTCTGCTCGGCTTCACCTCAGCCCTGAACTGGACCTCGTTTGTGTTGTTTGAGCCTTTTGGGGCATTTTTAATGCACTTCTCTGTCCAATAACGTGGCTGCTGTGTGGTTAATTCTGCTGACAGACCATCCAATAAGTCTGAGCTCCAGTTTTGGTGAGATGGTTGCAAAAAGACTTTCAGTCCTACAGACATCTGTAGGGAAACGAGCCTGTGCTCTGACCTCTGTGATGGGTTCATGGGCTCAGTCACTGGTTTCAGTCCATCCTGTAAATGTTGGTCCTTCTGAGAGTCTAATAGGAGGATTAACCAGGGCGTGCTCATTGGGTAATGCCATGTCTTTATAACAGGACTTCCCAAACCAGTGGGTGATATCATGGTATCTATAAAGTTTGCGGTTACAGATGTTAGTAAAACATTCATAAGAAGTTTCTCACTTTCTCAGAATCCATAACCCTCCTTTTATTGTGTTTTAGCAGCACGTTCAGTGCAGATGTAGAGGGTAGTTTCTGACACCTTGTAAGTCTGGACCCAGTGAGGGGGAAGAGCCTGCTGTTTGTACTGCTGGGGTGGTTAGTGGGGCCTGGCTTGTTGTGTGTTTGTTCCCAACCTTTGATCCTCTCATCAGTTCAGAACAAACATGGAGTCCATTAGCAGAGGCACGAAGCGTCTCCTCGTCTTACTGCTGCTCATCATTGCTTCTATCCCAGCATGCACTGGGATCCCTGGAGGTCAGTTTTGCTTCTTCTCTTTCTTGGAGCTCTTCTTTATCTTCTGTTTCCCTGTTAGGGACGGCAGAGAGCCATTCAGCGCCGAGCCGCTCCAAACAACACCAGAGGCTAAAGTCACGCTAGCATGTTGGTTTTTAATGAATGTTAAACATTACAGACAAGTATGGTGGAAACATTATTATTATTAGTTATTTTCTGCATTACAAGTTTTATATTATTTTATGCATAATATGCAAATAAGGTGTTATTGGTTTAAATATGTTCTAACATTTGTTTCAAGAAGACAAATCTGAACACTGACAAAAATGTTTAATATAACAAACTTCAGAATATAGAATGAAACAGGAAGGCTTGGTGGATGTAAGTGATGCATATTATACAATTATGTTACATTATAATTGACATATTTTTGTGTGGGTAAAAAAAAAATCAAGTACCATAAGATTTAAGATTGTTTAAAAGAATGTATATTTAAATATGTTACCAAGGCATTATCTATTACTGTTCTATAGGAAAATAGATTATTAAAAAAATCTCTAAATTCTGTTTTTTGTCAGCTTGTTAAAATGCAGGATTTGTGGTAAAGGTTATATTATAAATAAAGATTATTATCTGTATTTTCTCTAGTTTTTATTTAAGATTTAAAAAACGTCAATTAGGCCCCAAATAATTTTTTGTTCATTTTAACTAGCTTTGCAATATATTAAGTATAATATCCCAACTTATTTTTAATTTTCTGCTAGTTTTTATAGTTTCTATTTAGTTTTTATCTTTTTCTAGTATAAAAATTTTCCCTCTTTGCTACATTAGCATGTTAGCTAACAAAAAAAAATTGAGTATCATGTTAGAAAGTTGATTTTTTTAAAAATAATTTGTTTTGTTTATCTTTAGTTTTTAAATTCTCAAAAAACAAAAAATGTTTCAAACAAGTTGCAAATAACATCAGAGAGCACGAAGGCCAGCTAGTCTTATTTTACTACTACCATTAATTTGTTAAAGATTTAGCCTTAAACTGAATTTTATTGGCAGGATAGCCAGGGGTAATGGTGTTTTTCCCCACAGTTTTACTTTTCTTAATCAGTATTTACAACCGTTCATCATCCACGTTTGTTTCAGTGGGTGAAAACTTGCAATGTAGCATTCGCTAACAGGCGCTAATATAGATTATTCCAAAACACATAAATGAGTTGATTAAAGAGTTGTTATTTGGACCAAACAAGACTGATTTTAATCACCAAAAATACAGTGTTACACTAAATAACTGTATCAGAAAATGTCCGTTATTCCATTATTCTTAGTCCTAGCTTTCTGAAGTCTTGATAATACATCATGGCTACACTGAACAAATGGAGTTTGACTCTTTATGCTGATTTTTTATTGTTACATGAATAAGGAGTGGTTCTGGATAAAACTGGGGCCAACCGTTTTCTCCATCGCACTCGTCGGGCGAACTACATGCTGGAGGAGCTGTGGCAGGGCAATCTGGAGCGAGAGTGCATTGAGGAAAAATGTTCCTATGAGGAGGCCAGGGAGATCTTTGCCCTCCCGCAACAGCTGGTCAGTATCAGTGATCGGTCTGGTACCAGCTTTCATAACTTTATGACACTTGCCAAGTAGCTTAGATAAAGATACTGAAAAATGGCTTGATACCAAATTTTGTTACCAAGTCAAATCAAGGTACTGGCATGGGAATGGATACGCTGCCCTAGCTGAGGCAGCGTTTGATGGTTCTTGATTTATAATTTATTTTCCGTCACTGACTTTGGTTCCTCTGTCTCCTCAGGAGAACTTCTGGAGGATCTACACAGGTACTCAGTCTAAGCTTGAACATTTCCAACATTTCTACCTTTATTTGAGTCTTGAGACATTGTAAATAAACTGGTGCCAGATTACTTTAGATACTTGTAACCAATACACCGCGGAGTTCTGCAACCATCTGCAAACTTTTTGCTACTTCCTGTTTGCAGCTGAAGACAAATGTTTGTCGTCTCCCTGTAAGAATGGAGGGACCTGCACTCGACAAGTCGACACCTACGTCTGCAAATGTCCTTCAGGTTTCCATGGATACAACTGTGACAAAGGTAAGGAGCCCCAAACAGGGGAGAAGTTTGTGCTGATGTTTTCAGTGGTTGCTGAGGAGGTTTCTCTTATCGTTGTGCCTTGGCAGTGCATTCAACCTCCCCCAGCTGTCGCCACAGAAACGGAGGCTGCGAACATTTCTGCAGAGAGCTTCCGGATCGTTCCCGCATGTGTTTTTGTGCTCAGGGATACAGACTCGATCAGGACAATAGCACCTGCATCCCCAAAGGTCTGAGCTTGTAACACACCTACGGCCTACAGTGGAAAACCATAAAACATCACGTTTACACTCTCAGTCATTTAAATCCTTGAAGAAGCATCAGCGGCTAATTATGATGTGTCAGAAGCACAAGGTTGATCTTTGGTTTTTCTCCGGTCCAGATGGTGTTGTCTGTGGAAGGCCTCAGGTAATATTTGCACCCAGGGTTGTTAACGGGAAGATCTGCCCCAAAGGACACTGTCCATGGCAGGTACGTCTCTGAGGAGCTTCTTCTTGCCTAAGATCAGGTAAAATAGAGAATGCGCCACTAGAACACATGTGGTGAAATGTGTGTTTTTTTCTTAAAGTGATCTTGAGCAGTAGTGGTTAGCACCGCTGCCTCACAGTTAGAATACCATCTGGAAGGCCTGGGTTCGATTCCACCTTGGCCCTTATCTCTGTGTGTGGAGTTTGCTTGTTCTCCCTGTGTCTGCGTGGGTTTCCTCCCACAGTCCAAAGACATGCACTTACTGGGGTTAGGTTAACTGGCCACTCTAAACTGCCCAAAGGTGTGAATGGGTTTCTGTGTTGGCCCTGCGACAGGCTGGTGACCTGTACAGGTGTACCCTGCCTCTCACCCCGTGACAGCTGGGATAGGCTCCAGCCCCCTCGCGACCCTGAACAGCATAAGTGGAAGTGAATGGATGGATGGATCTTGAGCAATAGTTCTCCAGGCTTTCACCCATTTTCAGTCCAGTCCTTGTACCTGACCATTTTCAGATGAAGGTTTTTTGTGTTTGGTAAGCTACTTAACACTGACCCATGAATCATTAACTCACAAACCAGGCTCCTAAAGTCTTTGTTACTAGCAGCCTGTGACAAAAACATTTCTTTCTTTTTCTTTAGTTAAATCTCTGAAAACTCTTAAGGAAGGGAAACATGAAAAGGCTGAGGTGTGCCAGATTACACAAGAACTGGGCTGAAAATCCGTGACAACAGGTCTGATGGAGGGACGAATCCAAATGTTAAAATTCTGCTTCATCATCAGTGATGCACCTCAGGAGAGAGGTACAGCACTGAGTGTCTATAGCTTTCTGCTGTGGTTTGGGGCTACATTTCAGACAGTGGTGTTGGAGACCTTGTCAAAAATTGATGGAATTATGAGCACAGAAACGTGAGCCACCGTGCACTCTGGAACACATCCAACCGGCACCACCATGTTCCCGATCACACTGCCAGTGCAGCAACAGCATACTTGGATAGAAAAACACACAATGAAACACCATCAGTCATGGATTGGCCTCCCCAGAACATTACTGAGCAGTGTGGGATCATCCTGGAACCAATAAATCACTGCAACTATTTTCCATAGTCCGGGCAAAATACAAAAACACAAAGAAAAATAATGTGCGGCTTTTGCACAGAACCGTATGTTTATGTGTAATGAAAACCTGCTCAAAGATTAATTGGAATTAACACTAATTTTAAATTCAGCAGATATGGATGGAGCTGGGGTGGAGGTGTGCTGTAAAGCAGCCCCCAGCTACTATGCTAGGATTGAAGGCTGAGCTTGATCTTGAGGTCTGCATAAACTAACGCTGTTTAATTTTGTAAAGCAAACCCTGAATGTTCTCTGATGGGATGAATTATAATCCTATTAAGGCCTGCTGGCGTTCCCAGCTTTTTATTCCTGATGACTCACAGTCAGGATCAGGAAGTCTGATCCTCCTGTTTCTACTGATTATTGATCATCTCTCTATTCAGGCTCTTCTGACTGAAAATAGTATGTTCAGCTGTGGCGCCATCATCTTATCAGATCAGTGGATTTTAACTGCAGCTCACTGCGTGTACCTCAAACCCAGCACCATGCTCCATGTCATTGTTGGTAAGACAATTAAAAGAATGATACCTTAAGATTTTGGCTTCCAGATTGTCTTTTATTTCCTTCAATCTCATAACATAATCTCATAACCAGGCCACCACTGACCCATCTTAGGGTTATGATTAGCATTTTGCTTAATGTCCATGCCTCTTTATAGACTTTTTGCCTGTTCAAAGCATCCAAAGAGAAAACATTTTATTTAATTTGAAAGGTACCATTTTCTACTGTAAATGGGTTTCTGGTGACGTACTGGATTTTATGAGGTTTAAGTCAACTTCATTATCATTCCAGTTTATTAAGTGCAACATTTAAAAGTGCTTTCCCTTTCAAGGTGAACATGACCTAAGCGAGGAGGAGAAGACGGAGCAGCGGCGGCGGGTGCTGAAAGTCGTGATCCACCCCAGCTACAACAAGAGCAGCTCAGACAGCGACATTGCTTTGTTGAAGCTTTACCGCCCGGTAAAACTGGGCCGCCACGTGGTGCCCATCTGCCTCCCTGCCCGCAACAGCACCTTCACCCGGACACTGGCAACCATCCGCCACTCCACTGTGTCCGGTTGGGGCCGCCTGGCAGAGTTTGGCTCCACCGCAAGATTCCTGCAGCGCCTGGTATTGCCGAGGGTCCCGCTTCAGGAGTGCCGCCTCCACACCGGGCTCAACATCACCAGGAACATGATTTGTGCTGGTGTGAAGAGTGGCGGTCAGGACGCCTGTGAGGGCGACAGCGGCGGCCCGCTGGTGACACGCTACAAGAAAACCTGGTTCCTGACGGGCGTGGTGAGCTGGGGCAAAGGGTGCGCCCAAGAAAACATGTATGGGGTCTACACCAAAGTCACCAACTTCCTGGACTGGATTGAGAACATCATGGCAACCACCTAAAATTGATTCTGGATGGTTCATGAATAAATCAGAGTAAAAAAATGCAGTGTTAGACATGTTAGATCAGTAATCATTGTCAAGGAGACAAGAATTTAGTAAGAGAATATTCATTTTCAGATGTTGCTGTGCTCAAATAGTTTTCACTTCCATACCTTCATACGTTTACCTGTTGTAATGTCATGCAGCAGGCACAATGGCAGATCTTTGGTTTCAGAAGGTTTCTGATGAGACCCCGCACAGACGAGACTCTTACCATAACAAAGTTAAACGTTGGTGCTGAACAAAATCCAGAGTTCTGCTAAAGCACCGAACACCGAAGTGTTCGTCCGGTAAATAAATTCATCTGCTGGAAACTTTGTAGTTTTGTGTAGAAATGGCAAACATAAAACCTGCAGAACATAAATGTGATTTTTTTTTAACAATAAAGATGAAGTTCAGTGTTTTCTTCTGTTTTCATGCACCTCACTCCCTGTTTTCAGTGTTGGTTCTAGATTTGCTGCTCTGCTTGGGTTCAACGGCCTTTTACAGTGGTGACACACAAATCCCTGCATAAGATCACGCGTACGAACATTTCACACAAAAAAATCAGTAATTTATCAATATTTTTGTAGCTGAATTTGTTTTTACTTTAGGAACAAATTTAGAGGTACAAACAAATGAAGGTCTTCCCCCTTCTTCTTCTTTTTTAGTCTGCTAACCATCAACTTTGATCTCCAAACGTTTTTCACTTGAGCCGCAGTGACTGAATATTCAGAGCCTCTGCTGCTTGTTTTGTCTGTGCTTCTTCTGCTTTCCTCTTTGAACGCAGTTCTTTCAGTTTCTTCAGACTTTCGTGCCTCAGAGGTGCACACTTCTGTCTTACAGTGCTGTCACAGCTGTCTCTGCTTACTTATGCAGAGATATGGGAGGTGGGATGCGGATTAAACAAGCCTGCTGGTTCACAGTAATTCTTAATTCCAATGGAAACAGGTAAGGGTGCACTTAGTTTTTCACACACTGCTTCTGTATTTTGGCTTCATTTTTGTTGCATTTACATTGACCTAGTGCAATATGTCATGCTGTCTTGTTTATCAGAGGTTGTATTTATTTAATTTTAAGACCTGCTAAGGACCAGATTATTTTTATTATGATAAATAAAACATTAGGATTGAGAGAGGGTGTACTTAAAAGCTCCATTTTTGCAAAATCTGAAGGCTGAGAGTTTGAGCGAGTTCAGGTCAGTTTGGGTTTCATCAGTCTGGTTTCTCCACTGAACATGTGACCAGCAGCAGGAGGAGGGACAGACTTTGGACCTGAGGCCCCACAAAGACACAGCACAGCAACTTTATGATGAAATC
The DNA here is from genome assembly GCA_024447675.2 of Pterophyllum scalare. Classification (NCBI taxonomy): domain Eukaryota; kingdom Metazoa; phylum Chordata; class Actinopteri; order Cichliformes; family Cichlidae; genus Pterophyllum; species Pterophyllum scalare. The sequence continues at coordinate 117,952 of JAMQGT020009253.1, read as the reverse complement.
AACTATGTGGCTGAGAGTCTTCATCATCTTCGTCTTTAGCTTCCACAGCTGCCAGCCAGCTTCAGGTGAGCAAACTCAAAGTTCATACCTATCAGGCACCGATTAGTTACTTCAGAGATCAAACAGTGATGCAGCAGTGAAAGTGCATCATTTTAGTTTGTTTTTGTCACGTGAGGGACGAGGATCACCAACACTTTGAGCTAAATGCTAACACGCCAGGAGCAACATTTAATGCGTAGCAGAGTAAGGAACAGCAGAGGCTAACGAGAGTTTTAGCTAAAATAAAATGCTGGGTGATGTCAAAGTAAAAAAATTAAAACCACAAGGTCTTACCCATAATAATTTCCAAATAAGAAAGAAAGGGTAAAGTAAAATGTACCATTTTACACACACACACACACACACACACACACACCACACACACACACACACACCTTCGGGCGGTCTATTTTCCCTCCAAGCTCGGGTCCTCTACCAGAGGCCTGGGAGCTTGAGGGTCCTGTGCAGTACCTTAGCTGATCTTCTGGACAGAGATCTCAGATGTTGTTCTAGGGATCTGCTGGAGCCACTCTCCCAGTTTGGGGGTCACCTCCCCGAGTGTTCCAATTACCACTGTTACCTTCATCTTCTACATCCTTTCCAGCTCCTCCCTGAGCCCTCGGTATTTATTGAGCTTTTTCCTTTGTTTGTCCACCACTACGATGTCCAGTTGGTTAGCAATCACAAGTATCTCCGTCTGTATCTGGAAGTCCCACAGGATCCTAGCTTGGTCATTCTTTGGGTGTCCCTTGGGGACATATCCCATTTTGGCCTTGGGACTTCCAGGTCACACTCGACACAGATGGTCCTGTATTCCAGCCACTTGGTTATGGCATTTGTTAAGCCTATCTGCAATCCCTGCTCTCTGTAGTGGCAGTGAGAGAGTTTCATGTGCTGCATCTGCTAATTGCTGTTTATCTGCACCTGATGAGGTGTGGATAAAGGTGTGTATGAGGTCAGCTTTGAAGGGGGGCTCACCACTTTAGCTCTTCTCCTTGCTTGGTTGCAATGGTTTTAGCAGTGCTTACCACAGGATACAAAACAAACCCATTTGTTCTTAAAGCTCTGGTGTCAGTCTCCACTTTATGTTGCAGCTTTTGAGCCAGGTTGTAACACATTCCATGTATGCCCTGCCTGCTAGTATCTTGCATCCTGCTGTTATGTGCTGGATTGTCTCAGGGGCATCTCTGCACAGCGTGCACCTGGGGTCTTGCCAGGTGTGGTAGACATGCCGGTGGTACATGCTGTGCAGAGGCCCGTCCTTCCATGATGGTTCCTGTTCTTCCTCCTCTCCTTTCTTGGGTTTCTGCTGCCTGAGGTACTCACTAACCACATGATCCTTTGTGGCCATCTTCCTTAAGTATTCATGGAGCTTTGCTGTTTTGTCTAGGATAGTGGTTCTGACACTCACTAGCCCTCTGCCACCTTTGTTCTGCTTAGTGTACAGTCTCAGGGTGCTGGATTTGGGGTAAAACCCTCTGCAAGTGAGGAACTGGAATGCTGATTTCTTTGGTGGCTGTTTGACACTCGCCCCTGAGTGCCGGTCAGGACACAAACTGGAGATTGCTTTGTCTGTTATAGTGCTTTATTGCAGGATTGTGGTAGGGGTGCGTGGGTGTGTGGTTCTACAAATCAACAAAGAACATTACAGTGAGTCAGTTCGCTGACTCAGGTAATTGTCAGAATGAAAGTAATTTCCACACATGCACACCAAATCAAGCAACATATGCATACACAAAAAACAATAATAGTTACAGATATAACCCAGATAAACTTATAAAATAAAGGAGTAACTCAGTCCACCTTAGCTCAAACCTACTAATAAAAGGTCACAGGGGCCATCTAGTGGCATAAACTGAAAATGGCATCCCCGCCTCGGTAGTGCAAAGAGTAACATTATTCACTAGAAGCCCCCCCCCCGGTACACAAGCTACAAATGGGGCAATTTACGAAGTGTCATAACACAGAGTATAGTGAAACATGCTGTAATATTAGTACCTTGTGTCTAAAACAAGCTACACAACAGGCTATCTTATCAGGTACAATGTCAAAGGAGCTAACAGTGGTGGCTAATTAAGCTATTGCCTCTACCTAAACTCAGTCAGAATAACCGAAACATTTGACACACAAGGTACATTAATAAGCCATCAAGAACCAGTCAAAACCTTACAGTTAGGAACTACTCACTTTAGGCCAAGAACACACCACCACACAAACTGGACTGGAGTGGTTTGCTCAGCAGCCCCACTCCAAAGCTCCACATACCTGCAAGTGAGGAGCATCACTTCCCCTGCCAGTCCAGTAGTTGGTGCATTACTACACAACACAAAGTCATAACACAGAAGACACTACATAGGTCCGGGCCTTTCTAACACCCTCCATGCATGGTAAGGACTACTTTTCCTCTCTAGTTACCATCCGACTACATTTCTCCAGTACGAATGACTTTCCGATATCATTGCTGTAGATCCTGGTGGTATGGATCAGTGAATCGATGTCTCGTTCACTCTTAGCATACAGCTTGATGTCATCCATGTAGAGGAGGTGGCTGATGGTTGCTCCATTCCGTAGTCGGTATCCGTAGCCAGTTTTCTTGATGATTTGGCTGAGGGGATTCAGGCCTATGTAGAACAGCAGTGGGGACAGGACATCTCCTTGGTAAATCTCACACTTGATGTTGACTTGTGTGTTGGGCTTGGAGTTGGCCTCTAGTGTTGTTCTCCACCTACCCACTGAGTTCTTGATGAAGGCTCTTAGGGTGCTGTTGATCTTATACAGTTCTAGGCATTCCAGGATCCATGTGTGTGGCATCGAGTCATAGGCTTTCTTGTAGTCAATCCAGGCGGTGTATAGGTTGGTCAGTCGGGTCTTACAGTCTTGAGTGACTGCTCTATCTACTAGTAGCTGGTGTTTTGCTCCCCTGGTCTCTCTGCCTATCCCTTTCTGGGCCTCGCTCATGTATTGTGCCACATGCCTGCTCATCTTAGCTGCTATGATACCTGACAGGAGTTTCCATGTTGTACTGAGGCAGGTTATGGACCAGTGGTTGGATGGTCCTGATCTACAAGGACCCCCAGAAGGGTCCTTGTAGATCAGGACTGTCCGGCCTTCAATCAGCCATTCTGGGTGTGTCCTAGCCTCCAGCAGTTGGTTCATTTGTGTTGCCAGGCAGTTTTTGATGAACTGGATAAGTGAATGTTTTTCAAATAAAGCATCAATATTTTCTGTCTCTTATTTCTTAAATGTGGCACTTTGCTGTTGTGTCAAATATGACAGGGTGTGCTGGGATGGCTTTTGCTTTTGAACTGTTGGTTGGTTGGGTTTTTTTTACTGTTGCTTCAGAATGTCATTGTAATATGAAGTAGTGTCAGTGTAAGTTTCCAATTTCCCTAACAGTTTGTTTTAGTGATTACTAATGTGTTTTTGTCTTTGTGCGGTTTTTGAAGTGATTTTAATGCTGTATGTTGAATATGTCATGTGGGTAAGTTTTTCTTTACCTGTCATGTTTCTGTCTCTGTGTGTTTGGTTTTTCTTGATCATCTATAAATGTCATCAACCTGTCAGTGTCTGCAGATAAAAATTAGCCACTATGGCTAAATCCAGAATGGAAATTAATATGCATTTTCCCTTTTAAATAAACAAATATTTTATAGATATGAATATCAGTCAGTTTATTGTGATGAAATATCAGAAGCTCTCCAGTCCTTTAGAAAAGTTCTGATCTAAATCAAAGTTAAAAACAATGCACAGAGTAGAAATTTATATATTTCAGTCTGGATGACCAACTCCAACTGAAAGAGACACAATCCTGATGAACTCCCCCCTTCTCCTGGATTTGGCAGTGTTTCTGGACCCAGATCGAGCCCATGGCATTCTGGTTCGGACTCGGAGGTACAACTCAGGCTGGTTTGAGGAGTTGCAGATGGGAGACCTGAGGAGGGAGTGCATAGAGGAGAAGTGCAGCTATGAAGAGGCCAGGGAGGTGTTCGAGAACACCGAGCTCACGGTACGATCAAATCACGTTTTCTCTTCGCTGAAAGAGTTTTCAGAACGAGATTTTACATGATAGCAGAAAACAGCAGGTACAAAAACCTGGATTAGGACTTTAAATTGTTTCTACTCACATTGGACAATATCATAGATATTGGGTCATATTAATCCTGACTATTCTTTTTAAGACCTTTGGTCTATGTAAATATTCAAATTCATACTGCACAACACAAACAGAGGCAAATACATGCCCACATAACTGAAGCTTGATGCTGAGACTTTCTCACAGACCTGGGATTCTCCTAACATGTAGAAATGGAGCACAAGCTTATTGTAATTATTTACAGGCAAATATGCCAGAAATGGTAAAAGTGTGGTCATTTCTGAAAATATGTTGCTGTTCCTTTAATCTTAGCTATCAGTTGTAACTTGAAGGGAAGAAGCTGTCCCATTGGCTGTTAGGGGCAAATATGTGTGGGTGGCAAAATGTTCCAAAAATACTCCAGAAACTGTTCAGGCAACGCTTTGCTTTGCATTTGGTCTGAACTGAACTGAGGAATGAACTCATCAGTATTAATAGGTTTAGAGTTTTGTGAATCCTTGTAGGCCTCCACCCATGGGTCAACCGGGGACATTCAATCGGGGCCCAAGGAGTCTTCTCAGACACTACACAACCACAAGCATGCTGGAAGACGGAAAATGACCACAAATATACAAAAACAGACATAAAACTCGTACAAAGAGACTACATCTGCAAGATCCACAAGACTGTTTGTCGTGCAATTCTGCTGCCTTTAACACATTTTTGTCAGAAACCTGGTGCTTCTTAATCTACGTTATGTGTTCAGTGTTTCTTTTTTTCACATTTCTGCCTCCTCAGAATGAGTTCTGGAAAACATATAATGGTAAGCAACAATTTTTATCATGTTGAAAGTTTCAAAAGACTTCTTGTAATGAAATGTTCTCATTTAAGGGCTCAGTTACGCAGGCCTAGAGACCCAATGGTGATCCCCTAGGGAAAAAAGTACCCATTGGTGAGTGGTTGTGGGCAGTCACTGGATCAAACTGCTTGCAAAGAGGGTGCTGCAGCTTTTTGTGATTGCTTTGGTCACCAGCAGATTATTGAGGTTGCCTGTAGTTTACAAGGAAGATGCCAACTTCTTGCTCAGTGCGATAAAAAAATTTGGGTGCACCCCCGTTTACCTCTTGGAGATCAGTTTCAACTGATGACTGCTAGCAGAACACTTGCCAACCATCTGAGGAATACAGTGTTTCCCTGGTAATCTGTGGTTGCCACAGTGTTGCTGTCCAGTCTCGTGGCCTGTGTGACTGGGGCCTTAACTTGTGACTTATGTTCAGATCTTTAGTATTTCAAGGAACTGCATTTTAACTATCAGGATGCATAAAGTTAGGCTAGCAAAAATATGTAGGGCCTTTGAAAGTAAGATATAAACTGTAATGCACCTTTTAAGATACCTAAACAGAGATCATCAATAACACCATGTCATGTGATACCAACATATTAAATAATTGCGTTCTGTGCTGTCTTGCAGCACCAAACCCCTGTAACTCCAATCCCTGTCAGAATGGAGGCAGCTGCTCCAATCATGCTTCGTCCTACATCTGCTTTTGTCCTCCAGAGTTTACCGGAGTCAGCTGTGAGCTTGGTGAGCAAAAACACAACTTTTCAAACCATTTTTGACTTCACATGGCAGCTGTAATGTTGAGTCTTTTCTCTTTAAAGTACTTTGCTGTGTACCCCCAGATACAAGTATATTGGAACCTATATCATATAATAAATACTGGTTATCTGCCTTTGGTATACTTTTATTTATATTTACTTTGTTTGGTTAATTTATCAGATGTAATGATTTAAATGTGAACACGCTGTCTTCAGAGGTGAAAACGGAGATAGATACCTGCTGGCTGGAGAACGGCGAATGTGAACATTTCTGTGAAGAGGATGAGTTTGGAAGAAAACTAAACTGCTCGTGTGCAGACGGCTACTTTCTTGATGTTGATGGACGGAGTTGCATCGCAAAAGGTTGGATGATAATTTCTACATACCATAGCAAATCAAATCATACATTATTCACAGATTTTTTTGAGATGACAAAGTAGTTTATGACAATTTCCTTTCAAAACCCATTTCTGCCATGAAAAACAAATGTATGGGTGATGATTTTATGATTGGCATTTATACAAATACATTTAGATATTATAGTTTCTTTCCTCTGCTTGTTCACCACCACTATGTCCAGTGTGTTAGCTATCCCCAGTTTGTCCATCTGTATCTGGACGTGCCACAGGCTCTTAGCTCAGTCATTCTCATCCACCTTTGAGGGTGTATCCCTTTTGACCTCAGGACCTCCAGGCCATACTCAACACACTCATCCACTTAAAAACACCACTACTACCACCACAATATGATGTGTCCTTCAGTATATTGACAGTCCCTTAAATGTTTTATTTGTACATGGAGAATGGAAGTGGTTCTAGTGCAGATCCCTGAGGAATGCCACACTTTTAAACTGGGTTAAAATGCACCACACATTATGTTGTGCTGAAGTAAAGTTGTCACTTCGTATTATTTGTCAATAATGTCTATTTTTGCTGTTGTTTCAGAGCCAATAGCATGTGGCATGGTCCCCATCCTGCAAAGTGAAAAAAAGGAGGAGCAGCTCCGAATCGTTGGAGGAACAGTATGTCCCAAAGGTGAATGCCCCTGGCAGGTAGGCCTAAAATAAAGGGACGGTTCATCCATTTATTGCAGTGTCTGATTTATTATTAACTAACAGACCAGGGGAGGAGAGAGGCTCCTAACATAAAAAGGTACCTAATCTCTGAGATTCTACGAAAACCAGGTTTTGGTAGAAATCCCAAATTTTCTGAAAAACAAATTTGAAATATGAATATTTAGTTTTGTGTGTTTTGTCCTTTTTGAAGGTTCAAATAAATTGCTCTCTTGCATTGCGTGCAGGTCTTGCTGATGTATAAAGGAAAAGGATTCTGTGGAGGAGTGATTTACAAGCCTACGTGGATCATCACAGCATCGCACTGCCTGGAAAACACTGAAGTCCGGTTCCTGAAAGTTGTTGCAGGTATGAATCTGTCCACTCAAGGGTAAGCAACAGAGTTGCAGTTAAATATGCCATCTGTTCAAGCAAACATGATGCAGAATAGCAGACAGCGACAGGTATAAACCTCTGAAAATGATGGCAGAATCAATTATTGCAACTCTGCAAGATAAACAATAGGATAGCTGTCCTTAGACTTCTTCATTAGACAATAAAAATACAGGCGAGTACCTTACAATGCTGGTGGTTAATCTTAATTTGCCCTGAATCATGTTTAAAACTTTAAATTTGAGCCAAATTCTATATATTTTCCCTGCTTTTTAAATCTGTCAGGCGAGCACAACGTTGCAGTGAACGAAGGCACCGAGCAGCTCATCCAGGTCGCTGAAATCATGATGCATGAAAACTATGTGTCAAGCACTGCCGACAATGACATCGCTCTCCTCCGCCTGGCATCTCCCATCATATACACGCCGTATGCTGTCCCAGTCTGCCTGCCAACGTGGCCGCTGGCCAACCGCGTGCTCTGGGCGATCCGACTGCACACGGTGAGCGGCTGGGGGAGGCGAGCGGAGAATGGGCCCACGTCAGAGCTCCTCCGGCGTCTGAAGGTGCCGCGAATCCGCACGCAGGACTGCGTGGAGGAGAGTGGCGTGATGCTCACCAAGAACATGTTCTGTGCAGGATATATCGAGGGCCGCCAGGACTCGTGTAAAGGTGACAGTGGCGGTCCCCTGGTGACCGAGTACAAGAAGACAAATTTCCTCCTGGGGATTGTCAGCTGGGGGAAGGGCTGTGCCCGACCGGGCAACTACGGCATCTACACCCGAGTGTCCAACTACCTCGAGTGGATCCACAATCGGACGGTGACACCAGATCAGCCGAGAAACAGCAGCGAGGCTCTGACGCACAACCTGACCACCTGAAGGCACTCATTAGTCCAGCACAGCTCACATAACCAAGTACTGAGTCATCACACTTATGATTAACTGTTAAAGTTTTAATTAACAACACTGTGGAACATATTTCATCTATAGACTCCAGTGGATTCATTTTAAACTGATCAGTTCTGCATGTTTAAGTACTTTCATCACATTTACAGTCGAAAACGCCGAACATTGATCCTTCACAGATGTGATGTTTTGACACTTGTCTTGACAGAATAAACTGAAAATCATCTGAACAGATGTTTCACCTTTTGATTGCATTTTGTTGATAAAAAGATGATTAACTGATAATTAGTTGCAACTCTAAGATTTTGTGATTTACACTTTTAACTCTTTCCCACTTGGACACCTAACCTAACCCTGGTTTGTGTTTTCAGAGCTGAGTGGGTCCTGTCATATTTCAGACCTGCTTCCAGAACAAAATAACTGGATGTGGAAGGTGATGTTTATCTAGAAACCTTGGAAGAACCCATCAAACCGCCCGTCAAACCACGCCTTTACTGATATAAACTGAGGTGTCAAAACCCGTCATTAACAGTAAGGGGACATCATTATGGGGGGAAGAGTTAAAAAGTGACCTCTAAAAACCAGGGGAAATAACCTGGTTAAAAATAACCTGGAATAATTTGCTGCGGTCTGCAGGAAATCAGGATATGCAGTCAGAAATAAATGTGTAGAAAACAGTTTGTTGGATTTCTGACACCCCAGTTAAAGAAGGCCGATGTGTGACATTTTCTGAAATTCTGTGACTTTATGTAATGTGTCCATAGTTACATTTTTAAGGTTGTCGATGTGTGACGATCACTGTTAATTTCATTGACGAACTATTTTCATCAACGACCCTTTTTCATGATGAAAACGAGACGATAACGAAATTAAAACCAGCTAAGAGGATAAAAACGATGACAAAATTAATCGACACTTTCGTCAATGAATGAAAACGAAACAAAAATGCTTGGTGGGGACGACATCCAATCAGAATTTATTTCATTTTGTGACGGGGCGGGACAAGTTAGGAAAACATCCAATCAAACACAAATTTGATCTAAACTCGGGAAGGCCAAACTATCCTGTGAATATTTCAGGCAGAGCACGCCTACTCATCAATATATTATTGTTATACTCAATAAACAAGGTCAGGTGAATAAAGATGTTGTTTGTGTGTGTATTGGTCTTTCAAGCATTAATAATATTGCATAATATTTAATAAATATTTAATTTTGTGCAAGTGTATATGATGACTAATTCAAGGGAACCGAAGCCTTTATATTTGAGTCCACTGTAGATTCAGTCGATTATATTCTTATGCTAATTAAAAGCTAGACTAAAACCATTCAGATGACTTAATTATGAATAAAACTAAATTACATTTTAGTCAAAAGACTATGACTCAAACTAAATCAAAATTAGCTCAGAATGAACACTGGTGACGTTCACATGGACAGACGTAGTCTGAATGCCTGTGAAGGAGGGCGGTGTCCTTTCAGAGCCGTCAGGCAGAATCGTGATGCGGACGCACGGTTGTGCTTTCGAAGATGAGCTCTAGAACCTCCTCAGGTTTATTTCCTGAGCTGTGAAAAAAACAGGTCACATGCTCAGTGGGCGTGGACTATAAATCTCCCACTGTTAAAACCCCCCCTGCTTCTGGGAATCACTGACATGGCCAACATGCCGCTGTGGAGCTGCTGCACCATCTGGACTCTGCTGTGGGGCGTCGCTGCTGCTGCAGGTTGGTGCCTTTAGAGAAAAGATGAATAAAAATACATTTTTTACACATCTAATGAGGAAAGAAAGCTTGACTTTAGATACAGTCGATTTTCTTTAAAGGCCAAGTGACGGATTTTTACTGGTTCCAGTATTTCAGTGTGAAGGTTTGCACAATCTGCTTAATTTGCATAGTTGAATCCATGAGTTTCTGGAGAAAAAATAGAAATTGTTCATAAAAATCTTTTGAGTTCTGGTCAGTTTTATGGCTGGAAAGTGAGTATGTAATGCTTCATACTGTTTTCAGCATTAAAACACTGACCTAAACAAAATGTAGTTTCTAGGTTCACTGCTGATTCCACATGAAACTTTTGGTGTCACATTTAAATCATTTTGTTGCATCTAAAACGCCTTCCACCTGGAAACGATGACTCAGATTAAGACTTTTCTTTGTTGACAGACATGAAAACAAACCTAAAGCTCAATCTTTACACCTCCCTGCACAGTGTTTGTAGAGAAGCATGAGGCCAGCTCAGTCCTGCAGCGCCGGCGGCGAGCCAACAGCGGCTTCCTGGAGGAGTTTAAACAAGGAAACCTGGAGAGGGAATGCTTCGAGGAGATCTGCAGCTACGAAGAGGCTCGAGAGGCGTTTGAAAACGAAGGGATGACGGTCAGAAACGCTGAATTTATAAATGCTCAAGACTTATCGTACAGGTTGTAGTAAGACTTATAGTAAAGGAGTCTTTCTGCCAAGTTTTGTGTTTGACAGCTCTAAGTGTGCACACCACCACAGAAGAAGGTATTCTGTTAGCAAGACAAGCTAAAAATAATTAAAACTGACAAATGTGAAATATTTAAACGCTGCAAGAAAAGTTCAGCCATGAAATTCTGCCTCAACATCCTAAAAACTCCAAGTGTTCCTGTAAAGAGCTTTGATTTCATCACTGATTTATTGATCGATAAATTGAATACTGACGATATTTATTATTTGTTTCATCAGATGCAGTTTTGGCTGTTGTATGATCGTAAGTAACAAACACTTACTGGTATCAATGAACGTCTCACAGACAGGACCGCAGTGATAATGATAAGCGCCACATGTGGCAAAAACCAAATACAGCTCATCAGCATGAACACCTTATATGTGGAGGGGTGATGATTGGGGCTTGTCTTGCAGTCATTGAGTCGACCGTGAACGCCTCTGTATACCAAAGTATTTCAGAGTCAGCCATCTGCGTGACGGCTAATGATCCAGTCAGGGTCCAGACCTGAACCCGACTGAAATGCTGTGGTGGGACCTTACGAGAGCTGTGCATAAATAAAAGCCCACAAACTCAGTGAACTGAAGCAATGATGTAAAGAATTTAGTCAAATCAAAAATGATTACTTCCAGTTCTTTCTGTCCTATAAGCTGCTGAATCATCATGGGCTGTTGTTAGATTTCAGAGGACTGCACAAAGTGCTGTGAAAACTTTCTTCATGACAGTAATTCACATCTGTGCTCTCTCACCTTCATAAATCCGACTGTAACTCCTCCATGAGATCGTGAACCCTGTGAGATCAACCCGTGTCATAACAATGGGACGTGCATTAATATGGGAACTACCAACGAGTGTCGGTGTCTCGAGGGGTTTGAAGGACGATACTGTCAGACAGGTATGACGTCATTTAGTTCAAGTCAAGCAGCTGGATGCTGGGAACTGAGGATGAACTAAAACTTTAACGCAGAATTTAAAGCAACAGGATAAACAAATGACTGTTATTTTTTCAGCGTTTGAGGAGACTCTCAAATGCGCCTACCTGAACGGACACTGTGAGCACTTCTGTGATGGTTCAGGATCGAGGCGTCGCTGTTACTGCGCTAGCGGATACGTGCTGGGAGACGACGGACGACAGTGCATCCCCAACGGTAGAAATGCTGCAGGATTTCCTCTCTTTAGAGCTTCAGCTGCATTATTTTTACTCTGATCGGGTCCTTTAGTGAGCTGCCATCGAATGCTTTTATAGCAGATAAATTCAGCTGATACGATCAAAACTGTTCGAGCGCCTAAAAACCAACAAATTTCAATTTATTAACATACTTAAAGATGTTCACATGACTGACAGGCTAATAGTTGATTCACTGTGGGAATTATCAATGAATCATTTGAGTTTTAGTAAATGCCACAAAACCAGAAAACAAAACTTTTGTTTTTCTTATTTTTGTTGTCATTTTTTTACATCTGGGTGGATCACGTTGTTGTGTTGTTGCCTTTGTGTTACAGTGGAGTATCCATGTGGTCGGGTGGCTTCGCCGCAGAAAGGACAAAACCAGAGTGCAGTGATTACTCCCAGGATGGTGGGAACGAATCACTGTCCCAAAGGAGACTGTCCTTGGCAGGTAAGAACTACTCTCTATGATTGATCAAACCGATAGATTGATCATGGGGATTGTTTTTGGCCTCTCTTGTTTTTGATCATTAGTGTCCACAGGATTGGTCTTCTGCTTCGGCTCAGCGTGAAAAGGGTTAGGATATCATTATATCCTGGAGGGTTTGTCCTCTGGGAAGCAGGAATATGACCAAAATATGTCACAATTTCAAACATCTTATCTTAAGATGGAAATAATCAGTTGACAGACATAGAGGACAGGTTGAACTATTCATACCTTTAAGCAAACCTTAAGCTTTAATACACCTTGATATATATATATATATATATATATATGTGTGTGTGTGTGTGTGTGTGCTGTAACACTGGATATTTGAGCATGGTCTTTGGGGACTGACTCACTCTTGGAACCACCCTAAAGTGGACGTTGGAGGAACCTTACCAAATAAGTGAAATGGTAGCCTAAAGGTGGTACCAGAGGGCGGTCGAGCTGTTTAACAGGGAAGTTTCTGAAATGTATTTTTCTTACAAGTAATTTAAGCTGAGTGTTTTTCATCAGGTATTGGTTCAGTTAAATGGAAAGAGCCACTGTGGAGGCGTCCTAATCCATCTGGAGTGGGTCATCACCGCCGCACACTGCATCCACGGCCACGACCCCCAAAACCTAACCGTGGTGGCAGGTACATTAATTAGCATCACTGCAATATTAAAACACCAGTTTGTAATGAAATATGAAACGTCAACACAGCTAACTTGCATTAAGTTCTCAAATTCACTTGTAAAGATTGCGTCACATGTTTTTTTGTCACTGATGTTTTTGTCACTGATGTATTTAATACTAGTCTTATAGATGAGTTTCCTTCATTTTGTTTATCTTTAGAAGTGAACATTTAAACTGGCCTGAATATGCCACTCTGTAAAGCTTTTTATTAAGCTGCCTTGTTTTCTGAAATGTTAAATTAACATCTAAAGTCTACCCTTTTTAAAGTTTGTGTTTAGGTTCATTAATTTATGAAATTACTGAGATAAATTTAGTCATTTTAGAAAAAAATTAAATACTTGCAATTTTTGTAAAACTACAAGTTATTTGTTGTTTTTCTTACATTTATATTGTAAATTTTTGAGATTTTTAAAAATGATTTTGATCTAAAATCTTTCTTGTAAAGTTTTTTTTATAATTTTATTTTGTAAAGGTTTTTTAAACCTGTTTTCATGATGTTTTTTGATCCTTTGTAAGTTTAGTTGTAAAGTTTCATTTAAAAAAATTTTTTTGTTTACATTTTCTCACAAAGTTATTATGTAAATCTTGATTTTCTTTAATGATTTTGTAGCACTGATGTCACTGTAAGACAGATGTATGAGCTACTGGACCAGTTCTAGGTTCTCAGGAGCGGTGGAGCAAAGCCCAGTGAAGAGGCCAGAACCAGAACCCCTAAAATGGAAAGCCGGCACTTTTAATAAAAAAAAACATTGAACAAAAAACAATTCAGGACTATTGTCAAGTAGGTCACACTTAACTCAGAATCCTTATTGAATATTGACAAAATCCACTTTAACACAACAATAATAATAACCACATGAAATATGACAATACTCAGAATTAAAACTCAGATGCAGTTCAGTTCAGTTTGATTCAATTCAGTTTGATTCAGTTCAGTTCGATAGTTCAGTTTGGTTTGATTCAGTTCGGTTTGATTCAGTTCAGTTTGATTCAGTTCAGTTCGATAGTTAAGTTCAGTTTGATTCAGTTCAGAATGATAGTTCAGTTTGGATTGATTAAGTTCAGTTTGATTAAGTTCAGTTTGATTAAGTTCAGTTCGATAGTTCAGTTCAGTTTGATTAAGTTCAGTTTGATTAAGTTCAGTTCGATAGTTCAGTTCAGTTTGATTAAGTTCGGTTTGATTCAGTTCAGTTTGATTCAGTTCAGTTTGATTCAGTTCCATTCGATAGTTCAGTTCAATAAGAGGGAAAATCCAGAATTCTGCCACTATAAAGCAGCAAAACAGGAACAGACCAAGTTGTCTCTCTGTGAGCAATATCAAACCATATTCTGTTTTCCGGTTGCTGTAGTATCTTTAAGCTCGAATCTCATGGGTCAGGCTCGCCATCCGATATCCCGTGTGTGTGCGGGTCCTCTGCAGCCACCACACGAAGAAGAGGGCGAGAGAAATCCAGGCCTTGTCCGACACCCAGAAAGCTCTTCCCGGCAACAGAAATACACATTAAAGGGGGATTCCCACAATTCACTTTTTGTTTTTTAACTCAACTTTAATGTTTCGATCTTTACAAGTCATTCACAACATGAATTACATCATTAAAACCCACTATTTAATGCCATTTATTGTGATGATTTTCTTTTGCATTACTGCGATATTTGTAACCTGGGTTACATTTTGGTTTCTGTTGCTAGGGGAACATAACTTGGATGTGGAAGAAGGGACAGAACAGAAGATAACCGTTTCTATGGCAATGGCCCACGATGGTTACATCCCAGCAACAGGCGACAGTGACCTCGCCTTGCTGCAACTGAGCCGTGTTGCCAACTTGAGCCAACACGTCATCCCCATCTGCCTGCCCACCAAAGACTTCGCCGAGCAGGAGCTGCTGCTGCTACGTTACCACACAGTGTCTGGCTGGGGCAGGAGGACAACTGGGGGCAATGCCACGCCACTTGGCGCCCTGATCTCCCCTGTCCTCCGCAAGATGAAAGTCCCCATCATCCAGAATTCCCAGTGCTCCCTGAGAGCCCACTTCAACTTCACCAAAAACATGCTGTGTGCCGGATACTTGGAAGGACGGCAGGAGAGTTGCCGCGGCGATGATGGCAGCCCGCTGGTGTCGCTCTTTGGCTCCACCCACTTTCTGACTGGTGTGGTTGGGTGGGGGCAGGGCTGTGGGGCTGGGTATTATGGGTTGTATACCAACATGGCCAACTTCGTAGAGTGGGTGGAGAAGACCATGAAAAACCCACCGACCCCACTGCCACTGCCGCCTTTTGAGCTGCTGGAGCAGAAACCCGTTTAAGAAAAGAAACAAGAGGATTTATTTTTCTGACTGAAGTTTAAATCCTTTCTGATAAATCTGAAACTTTATGGCTAAAATCCTTTAACTGTTGCTGCTGGTCTGTCAGGTTTGTTTCAAATAAGGAAACATTTCTGTTTGGTTTTCTGGAAAAAGACACAGAGAAGCAGAATAAATGTCACTGACTGAGAACTCTGTGGTTAATCTAAACTCTTCATTTAGTTTTTCTGTTTTTAAGTGTCCTCCTTCTCTGACTGTACTCCAGATTATCTTCATATTGTTTTTAAAAGCTCTTTAATCCCAGTTAAAATTTGAGCAACTGTGTTTTTAGTCTGCAGAGTCAGTTTGTTTGCTCGGCTTAGACTCTGGACATCCTCAGCTCGGCCCTCTGAGAGCACCGAGCTGATTGGCTGCCATTCAGCAACCTCCACACTGAGTCACAGCTTGTTTGTTTGTGTTTAACTCATGTACTGTAAACCTCTGCTCCCCTGCCCTCCCCAGCTTCTTAACTGGGGAGGTGAAGACAGCAGTTTAAAGTGAGGTGAAACAAACTGCTCAGACCTGAGTGTGAGGAAGCTGCATGAACTTTTACACAAGAGTAAAGTTTTATCAGTTAACTGGGCAGTTAGGTTTTACAAATAAGAAAAAAATCTTTTGTGCCCTTCATTAAAATCTTTCATATTTTTCCGTCTTCCCTCCTGACTGCAAGGAATTTTATGATCCAGACGGTTGATGGTAAAATAAACCCTAACCCTAACCCAACAGCAGGCAGCCCCTCAGCTATGGTTCCAAGTGAGCTGAATCAAGCCAAAAAATGTCAACAGAAAGCATGCCACTGATTGGCCACATAGTGATGTCACTAGATGAGTCATGAGAGTAACTCCTTCACAGAAATCAAACCCTCTGTTTTCGAAACATGATGAGGGAAATGGCAACAAACTAACCAACACATGATTTAGTGCTTGGTGGCTGACAACAGAATCCAGATGAAGCTGACTGGAGGGTTTCAGGCTCACTTGCTGAGGTGATACAACATTGTAATAGAAAATGAACAAAACTGGATCGAGCAGATTTGAGTATGTACTAATGGAAAAGAGGCATATAAAAAAGTAAGCCTTCTGCTCACTTGATCTCTGAGCTCAGTACACGGTTTCCTGATGAGTTTATTAGGACTTATTTATTAAAATATGCTCACATTGGATCCTATGGTCTCTCTTAGAGTCAGAAAGGCCCAGAAAGAATGGCAGGTGGGGCTACCCTGTGGATTTTCCCAGAAATGTAACTACACACTGCACCTCAGCACTTCTGACAGGTCAGTTTGCTGCACGCTGCATATTACTTTCAGAGTATAACGATTAGCACAAGGACCTCCTTGAAACTATAAGGATGTAACACTGCCCACCTTGCTCATAGACATGTGCTGCGTTTCATCTGTCTGACGGTCTGTGTGCAGACTCAGTCAGCTCTGTCATCTTCCATCCTTCCTGTGTGTCAGGAAAAGCAACAGCATGATGAACAAACACCTCAACGACTAGGTGGTAAGCCAAGGTGGCAAGGATTCACACAACAGTGCAAACTTTTGGTTAGGTCCACTTTACTCAAAGCACTAACATGTCAGTGTTGATGTAGCGATGTGGATGTAGTCCCACTGCTGGGTTCTAATGAGAGCTGATTAAAAAATAATAAACAGCCTCCTGTCGTGCCTTCCAGGACAGATCTAGTCCTAGTGGACTCTACAAGCCCTATGAAGGTAAACAGGACCACCTCAGCAGCTGTTCTAATGTTGCTGTTTGTTACTATATTTCATATGTCCACGAAGGTCAGTGCAGACTTAAACCTTTGGCCTATTTGTAGCAAAGTGTTTTTCAGCACTGTGGGTGCCTCTAGGTAAAAGGTGCAAATGAAGAATAGCAACTTAAGACTAACCTTTGATAACCCTTTGGCTCTCATGATTGAATGGAGTGGTACTTACATAGTGGTTTCCTATTCAATTTGTGCACTACCAGTGTGCAGTGCACTCTGGGACTTGTAGTTTTCCCTTGAAGCTTTGCTGACTTGGTTAAACCCCACCTAGCCCAAACAGTGCAGCTTAAACACTCCCCCCTTCCTCTCCATTGAGGTCATTACCCTCTCTACCTCCCCTCCTCTTTCCTACCTTATCTCTGACTTCAAATTCCATTGCCCCACTCAACATACAGAGGTTTTTCCAGGCTGATCTCAAAAATGTCTAGGATCATGTTCTGGTTTATCCGTCTGTCTCTGGGACTCCTGTTGCTCCACCTGGCTGCTGCTCACGGTATGTTTATGAAAGAGTGTGTTCAGCTTTCATGGATAACAAATCATAGAAGTTCAGGAGAATATGGTGTTTAAGCTGGGAGACAAAGACGCACCGCTATGTTGAGTGTGTAGGGGTTTTAGAGGGGGTGTTGTGGGTGGGGGTGATTGGCAGATGGCAGGTGACACTTGACCCCACCTTGTCCCGTGTGCTAAGTCTGTTGTATGTGATGTCAACATGACAGCAACATGCATCACTCACAGGAAATACTCCCGAATTCCCTGAAAGTTCTTTATATGTAAGAAAGGACTCTTCAACATTTAATGTATAAATAACAATATTAGACACTGAAGACAGGTAGATGTGTAAAAATGCTGAAGTAAGCAAAAACAAACTTACTTTATAAAAATGACTGCCATAATCACTTAATGGTTTCTGGATTTTTCATTTTGTTTCAGTGTGATCAGTTTACCTGCTGCTGTGTTGGTCTGTTGGAGGTATAAGTGACTGTATTTGGATCCATTTTTATCCTTTATTCACACCACATTAAAAGATGTGTCAATCAGGCATTGAGAGTTTTGAAGACTGGCTGTATACAAAAGAAAAACACAGCCACCCTCATATAAACCTGTGGTTTCTAAAGTCCTGATTCACAGTTTTGAATGAAGTTTTGTGGCTTTAGTAGCCCGAAGTGACCGTATAATATCTGGACAAGAGGGCGGAGTCCTAAATTATGCTAGATAGCTTGGTTATTAAGCTGTGTCCACTGACTGTTTGGGTGTCTCACAAAGTCACAGATACTTCCTAATTATTTAGCAATGAGTACTAGGACTAGGTTAAAAAAAAAGGGTTACTGAGCAAACATGAAGCCCAAAGAGATGAACAATGCAGTTTGTTCTGGTCACGGAGTCTTGGACCAGCTCTTTATCTTCTTGGGGATAATTGAGTGTGCGTGGGAGTTTGCCCAAGCAGTCTACATGTGTTTCGTGGACTTGAAGAAGCCATTCAAAACTGTCCCTCAGGGGATCCTGTGGAAGGTGCTTTGGCAGTATGGGGTATGTTTGCTGCTATAAGCCATTTTGTCTCTGCACAACTGCAGCGAGAGCTTGGTCTGCATTGCCACCATTAGGTCTGACTCTCTCTCAGTGGGTGTTGGACTTTGCCAGGGCTGTTCTTTGTCATTGATTTTGTTTATAATTTTCATGGACAGAATTTCTTGGCATCGCTGGGCAAATTGGTGCAGTGTCTGCTTTAATGTAGACACTGCACCAATTTGTCCCACAGCCACAAGCTCTGGGTAACCAGTCTCTGTTGCTGCATCTAACAGAAATGACTTCAAAGTTTGACAAAAAGCCTCAAGTGTTGTTTCTTATATTCTCAAGTATCTCATATCTGTTAGTCACATTCACGGCATATTTGTTGGCTTTCACATCTTTCACTCCCTCTATGTCTAGCCTCTTCAGGACATTTCCATTACACTGTACCTTTAACTTGATTTTTAATGTGGCTACCAACAATTAATGGTCAGAATCACAGTCAACTCCCAGATAAGTAGTACAGTCCGTAATGCAGTTCTTCTGATCTTCCTGTATTGCAATGAAGTCGATCTGGTTTTGATGCCTCCCATCAGGAGAAGTCCAGGTGTAGATCCAGTGTGGATGATTCTTAAAGCAAGTGTTAATCAGTGTTAGATTCCACTTAATGCAGAAGTCTATTAACCGTTCACCTGCTTCACTCACTGAGGTTGAACCATCCAACTTTGTTATCCATATTATACCTTCTGACTTTGGTGTTGAAGTAACAATTGAGGAGCATTACATCAGGCTTCTGTATTCTTTTCAACATGTTATCAAAGTCTTCATAAAACTCTGACTTCTTCGTCCTTTGCTGCTGTTGTCAGTGCATAGACGTGCACAAATGTTGTTTGCAGGATTAGCATATAGTTGAACTGCTACTATTCTGCCATTCACAGGCTCATAACCCAGATGAAATCCTTTTTCAACTACACTGCAACACCATGTTGTCCTTGTTTACTTTCTCCGGAGTAAATAATGGTATATCCTTCAGCAGTTATGAGATGTTCTTGTCCTTCCCAGTGCACTTCTGCCATACTGCAAACATCCATTTTCAGTCTTTCCATTTCATGATCAAACAAGCGCACATCTCAGAGTTGCAACATACTTTTTATGTTCCAAGTTCTTACTCTAAAACTTTAACACAACTGAAAATTTGGTGTTTGTGTGATATGAATGAATTATTTCCAATAGCACACTTTACGCCAATGCCTTGCAGCAGAAGGTGCAGACCTTTTTGACAGAGCGACGTTGGAGCCGGTATGAGATATCTTCTTTTGCTGTTGTCCATAATGCTGAATGGGAAAATAGGCTTTCCATCCTGCAGTGAGATAAACCTTAATCCTGCCGTACAGGATGAGCCTTCCTCTGATTGGTTGCCAGCCATTGTCAGAGCCATTGTGATCCTCTGTCATAGCACCAAGAAAACCTACACAGACAGGCTTAGAGTACAGCATCTGACCATGATGGACTTTTTGCCTGCTGTCCTGGTAACAACTCTGATTGCCTGAGGTCTGTCTGTGAGGAAGTTCGAGACCCAGCAGCAGGGGGAGGATGTTAGTCCAAGGATAAAAAGCTTTTCAACCGGTCTGCTTGAGATGATGCACAGAAACCCATAGTATGTGCTATTTGCCTTACAAATGTTCCAAAAGGGAAAGACTGAGCATAAACTATTAATACATGCTAATGTGATGACTTTGTTTATGGCAGAATTACAAAACTCAGTTTACGCATCATAAACACAATCAGAGTAGCAGTTCATTGAGATAAAGCCTAGCAGATAGCTAGCAGCTACACCTTTATATGTCAAAGTGGCTATGCTGCAACTTTGCAAGGTTGTTATGATGCGCTAAATCAGCTATAAAACACAGTGTTTTAGCAGGCTGTAATAATTGTTCATTTCTGCTGTAAAGTTGGACTTTTTAACACAGGAGTCTATTGGGACTGATTCATTTCTGGAGCCAGTCTCAAGCGGAGACTAGAGGAACAGTGTTTGGCACTTCAGAGTTGCATCATAACTTTGTCAAAAAGCACTGAAATAATAACATTAATTTAAACCTTGCCTTGTAGATTATAACAAATGTCCAGTGTATCACATTTCTTTTTTCTCAACAGTTTTCTTGGATAGTCAGGTGGCCAGTCAGGTGCTGAGCCGAAAGAGAAGAGCCAACGCCCTTTTTGAGGAGTGGAAGAAAGGCAACATGGAAAGAGAATGCGTGGAGGAGCGCTGCAGCTGGGAGGAGGCGCGGAGATATTTGAAAACAAAGAAAAAACAGTATGAACTCCACAACCTTCTCACCAAAACACTGATTTTACTTTGAAATCCACCACTGCAAGACTTAAAATAACAGTCGGATAATATTGAGAATCATGCATTTCTTCATAGCTTTGCACAATCCAGTTTACACTCGTATCTTCCAGGAAATGTTACACTGGAGTTTTGACTGAACCTGCTTTAGATGCAAATGATATAATTTGGACCTTGTTCTTGAAAAAAAGTCTAAATGACTTTATTTTTTGTTAACCATTCTTTAGCGAGGGATAATCTTGCTTTTAGATGTTTTAAACTATTTCATTTTCCTTTTTTCCAGGATGAATTCTGGGCCAAGTACGTTGGTAAGTTTTCCCTTTGTGTTAAACACTTTTAGAAACACTGAAACTATCCAAGAGGACCTTTGGCTATTTTTAAAATCATCAACTGCACTTGAAAGAACACCACAGCTAAAATGCGACGTTGTACTTTCACCCCTACATTCAAACACCTGACTGAATGTGCTTCATTTGTCCTGCAGATGGTGATGCATGTATATCCACACCCTGTGTTCATGGTGGACAGTGCAAAGATGGGATCGGCAGCTACACTTGTTACTGCCAAGAGGGGTATCAGGGCTTCAACTGTGAAATCGGTGAAGAAGTTAAAATCACACTCATTGACTTTTAGAAAACCCTCCACTTTCTTTAATTGGTTCTGGTCATAAGACAATCCTGTAGTTTTGGTGTAAGGCTAGTGATGATTAGGATTTGCTTATGCTTCAGTAACAATGCTGGGAAACTTGCAGAACTTCCATCTACTTTCAGTGCCTTATTGGCTGTTGCAGCCCTCTCTTTCATCAGCAGTTTCCCAACCTTTCTGAAGGTTCTATCACCTGAGAACATTGGTCAGTGGGTTTCTTTGGAGGCTTCACCATTACCGTAAGGACTGTAAAAGCTGCACCAGTAACCTAGAAAGCGCTCAATAAGAGTTTAAGTGGTCATTTCTGTTTTGGTATTAGGTTCGGGTCCACATGAAACATCATTTTGGTGTGGCTCCAGAGTGAGGTACGCTTATTGGTGACCTCTGCTCTAGGGATACCAGTTCACACAGGTCAGAAGACGGGATAGTGCAGGGGCATAGAGCATCTGTTTACATAACATCCAGGAGAAAAATGAGATTCCCAGCTATCCAAGGCCAGTCAGGGAGCCAAATTTCAGATACTACAGTCTTGCTGGGAACTCTCAATGGCGAAAAATCCAATCATCCAAATTTTCTTGGTTCTTTCCTCGCCGTGCAGAAACAGACACTTCTCCAAGATCTAATCCATTCCACCTGTGGACGTGGCTGCCGCTGGCCTGCGAGCCTCAAGACTCACATCCATCTTGCGGTGCAGCTCTAGTAGATACTGAGTCTGAGTGTGCACTGCTCTGCACATACCTTTGTACTGGCCAGGCAGTCTTACCAAGGCCCAAACGGCTGCCCAGACTTTCCTAATTTCGTGATAAATCAGGTATCCCCGAAATCCAATCAGAAGAAGTCCTGTTATCAATAGGCCAAATATGTATACGTCTTCCACATCCTCAATGCAGCCAGGAACGTAATCTTCCCCTCTCTTCAGGAATCCATAACGTAGCCAGCCGGGTGTGTGCCACCAGGACAAGAGGGTTCTCCTCCTCCGTTTCTCCACGTGGAGAACATGTGATCACTAGCATTGATAGAGCAGCACAAAGCATGCTATCTTTGAATACTCAATGATGTAATTTTGAGTCAGCTGACCAAAAATTAATTCACACTGTAGCAAGTATTATCAACATTTGTCCAGCTCACCACTTACTGTTTCAGATTGGGGTAAGGGAGCTTCTTGATAAGTGGAGGAGATGGAGTTGGCTTCATCAGCAGGTTACCAGAGCACTTATGTTATGCTAGTTGCTTCATAACCTTTTCAAAAAGCACTTAAATAATAACATTAAATTAAACATTGCCTTGCAGAAAACACCACATTTCCTTTTTTTCTCACCAGTTTTCTTGGACAGCCAGGTGCTGAAGCAAAAGAGACAAGCTACTAGCTATGCTAGTAGTTAAAGTGAATCATACCGCTGAGTTGGGGCAACTGTTGTTGGGTATTTAAGCCTGGTCCATAAGGTGATTCATTGTGTTTATGCATTTTGAGTAGTATTACCTCACAGGAGAGAGGATTCTGAACTGGTCCATGACCCCTGAGACCATGCCTACCACCACAACAGATTTGTTGGTGACATGCAGGCTCACATTCACACAGACGAGAGAGAGAGCAACAAGAAGAAGAGATGGAGAGATTGTTGGTCCACACCTCAAGGGCAAGGGAGACCATGACAACAACCTTGGATTGATGCCATGCTGCTTGGATTAGAGTAACTATAAAGAAAGTAGTGGTGTAAAACATGTGGCCCTGAATATATTTTGTGGCCTAAAATTGCAGGCACTGACACCAATGACTCTTAGAGGGGCTAGTGCAAGAGATTCACTGTGGATTTGTAGATATGTGAGCACATGGTGACTGTGCAGAAGACAGGTGAAGAAGAGGGTACAGGTAGGGTGGAGACAACTGCCATGGGTGATTTGTGACAGGAGGATAAAAGCAGTAAGAGGGAAAGCGAAGGTTTATGAGATCATAGTGTGACCAAGTGTCCACTAACAAAAAGACAGGAGGCTGAGCTGGAGGTGGCAGAGTTAAAGATGCTAAGATTTTCACTGGGAGTGACCAGAATGGGCAGAATTATAAAAGAGTACATCAGAGGGACAGATCAGGCTGAGTGGTTTGGAGACAAAGTTAGAGAAGCGAGGCTGAAATGTTCTGGACATGTGCAGGGATAATGGACATGTTAGGGAAGAATGTTGAAGATGGAGCTGCCAGGCAGGAGCCATTGTAGCAACCCTTAAAGGGACCAGCACACTGAAATCTGCATACTTTCACAAGCTAGAATTACTGTTTTATTAACCTCTTAACATCCATCTCAGGTTCCCCAGCAAGCTGAAGATGTTGCTGTTGAACCTGTTGGTTAGGGAAAGCGTTTTGAGTCAAGTTGGGTTTTAGCCGCAGCACAGATTCAGAAATATATTAAACATTATTAAATAAATATATAAAATGGGTGAAAATTCCACGCGCAACTGTGACAGAGCAGAAAATCTTTGTGTTAACCTTGTCTGTGTCTTTGCAGTCATTCCTCAGCTGTGTGAGAACAAAAATGGTGGTTGTGAACATTTCTGCAACGTGATCCAGGGAAATGTTCAGTGCTCCTGTGCTGACGGATACTATCTGGCATTAAATGACAAATCCTGCCATTCCAACGGTGAGAGATGCTCTCTGAGAGCAGATCAATAAAGTAGAGCGCAGATCAGACTTCAGAAACTCTATAGTTACTTTTGGCTGCTGCCTTGTCATAAGGACTCACTACAGGGTTTTGGGGTGGGGGGTTTGCATTTTTTTGACTTGGCAGAGTTTAACATCAGAGGTTCTGCCAGACACAGCCCCAAAGGGGATCTGTGTCTCCAGCTGGACTCAAACCTGCCACCGTTCACTTGCCAAGCAAATGCACGAACCACTGAACCTGACACTAGAGACTATATCGAGTGATTAAACCTTCTGGCACCAGATCCTAACCTCTAATAGTCATTCAAACTCTTGCAGAGACCTACAAATGTGGTGCCATTGTCAGCAAAGACACCCGGACTGTTTTCCGGTACGAACGGACAAATGCAACAGTGGGGAACACGACTGAGTTAGACACCAACATCAGCTTAATAAACCAGCCGGTGATTATGTCCGAAATGGCCGTTATGACTCGCATTGTCAATGGAGAGGACTGTCCACCAGGAGACTGTCCATGGCAGGTAGAGACACACTTCCACAAAGCCTTCTGGTTTTATGAATGAAGGACATGTGACATGTGAGCACATGATTGTCTCAGGATGAACACCTGGGAGTCCATTACCACTGCTCAGATGACACCTGGGAGTTTGTAGCATTCTGTCCTTTTAAAGGTGTTTTGGGGTTCTGTCTCGTCCTCATAGGCCCTGCTCGTGAATGAAGATGATATAGGTTTCTGTGGAGGAACAATACTGAACGCAAACATCATTCTGACTGCCGCCCACTGCATGAACCAGTCACGTTACTTCAATATCAGGCTCGGTAGGTCTGAGGAACCATCACATTCACATAAAACCATACTGCCTATAATTGTAATAACTTATTGCCTAATAAGTCATAACTCTTATAAAATATTTTTCTGATCTTATCTCAATTATGTGATACAGATCTACTAATGAGAAACAAAGATTTTAAGATTAAGGGTATTTCTGGATTGTTATGAGATACAGATGTACCATTTTGTCAAAATCTGATTATATTACAACTTCTATAAATAATGAAATAATGATCATTTTAAATTTTTATAAAATAGAGCACTCACACTGAGGTTGTTACATCTGTTTTTTATAGTTGGTACAGATTATGCAGTTTATAATTTTTGTTGTTTTTTCACAGATTTTACACTAATGAGATTTTAATAGGATCTGTCCCAATTTAGGGGCTGCATCCTTTAAAAACCACATGTGAAGGCCCATTATGTCACAGCCAGGCCACGACGGCCGTCCCATTTTGAAGGCGCTTCCAAATGCAGCCTTCTTTTCCCCAGATAGGAAGGGCATGTGAGGTGCATCCATCGCGGTCTACCTTGTACCACGATTTATCGGGGGCTGAAGCCAATGCAGGAAATGTTCAAATAAAAGCGTCACTGATGGTAGAGGGCGGCCAAATTTGAAATATTATTCTTCCTGTGACACAAAATAAAATTTGATGATGTTTTTAGCTTTGACACCTGTCAGCTCACTTTATCTGGACACAATGCCTGACTCCATTTTCAAACCCCTGCTGGTGTTTGCCACTGAGTGCAAGTCAAGTACAGATATAAATCCTACGCTGAGATCTAACTGTTGATGTTTGGTTCAAATTTCAGTGTTTCTTGGCTGAGATTAAAGTGAAGCTTCATAACTGGATTTATTTAACTTTAATGTCTCACTGGAGAGCTGTCAGTGGGTTTGGAAATTAATCATTCGTCCAAGTGTTATACTTGTTTTATCAGCTATTTTGAAATAAACACCCCTGAAATAGCCTGTGAACCACATGAAGACTGATCCCATTTAACAGTCGCTCACTTCTGGCCTTCGTGGCTTTCACAGCTCCCGGCTTACGTAGGATGCAGCCCCTGAATTGGTCCTGAATCCATGGTGTCAGTTTTATGCTTTGTTCTTAGCATTCAAATGGCTAGAACTTTAAATTACAATAGGCTAATATATATTCAAAATTATTTTTATTAAAGCTACAGTATATTGACAAAATATTTCACAGAATAAGAAGTTTTATATTTTATGATTTATTTCTAGTTTCATTGTTCAGGAACTTTAATGCTTGGTACTTAAAAATACTTTGATAAACTTTATTTTCATAGCATACAATGTCATTACTTTTTATTAAAACACCAGCTAAAGCTGTATTATTGTTTCTGTGCACTCAGGTGAGTTTGACAGGTTGGTAGATGATGGTAATGAAGCTGACCATTATGTGGAAGCTATCCTCACCCACAGAAGCTACAGGCCAGACACCTACCACAATGACATTGCACTCATCAAATTAACCTCGCCCATCAAGTTCACCAGGTTCATCCTGCCGGCCTGCATTCCTGAGCAAGACTTCGCTGAAAAGGTGAATTTTTAAATCAATGTCTGTCAAATGGAAATAATTGACTGCACATATACACCAATCAGGCATGAGGGGGTGGGCTGTATTAGGGTGCACATGAACATTTATTTCCTCAAAGTTGATGTACTAGAAGCAGGAAAAAATTCAAAACTGCATCTTTTGCTCTGGGAAATCTTTGGTCCTCCTGTCCACGTGGATGTTACTTTGACATGTACCTCCCACCTAAACATTGGCACAGACCATGCACACCCTGATGGCTGTGGCCTCTTTCAGCAGAATGATGGACCCTGCTACAAAGCAAACAGGGTTCAGGTATGCTTTGAGGAGCACAACAAGTTTTAGGTGTTCACCTCCCCTCCAAAATCCCCACTGGGATGTGCCAGACAAACAAGTCAGATCCATGGAGGGTCCCACCTTGCAGCTTATGGGACTGAAAGGATGTGTTACTAACATCTTGGTGCCAGATAGAACAGCACAGCTTCATGGGTCTAGCAGAGTCCATGCCTCAATGAGTCAGGGGGACCAACACTATATGAGGCAGATGGTGATAATATTATGTTGGCGTATATGAATGTAGTATTGAAGTTTTTCATCTAAAGCATTCTTTTGCCAAAAAGTAGGATGGAGTATCAAATTTAAGCATTTCTAAATTTGAGACAATACTCAATATTTAAAGTTTCTTCAATTCCTCCTCTCATATTACAGTGCATCAAAAATTTATGACATGTTTAGAAATGATGATTTTATTTTAAAATTCATTTTTTCCTGACCAAAAAATTCTTCTTTCAGAGCTGACAATGTGATTAAATTAAGGCAACGAGTTTGTTTTATCGTACTTAAAAGATGTCTTTAACTTTTCCTATTACTAACTATTTGATAAGCATAATTAGATTTTATGCTTGAATAAATGAGCTCCCCCCACCAATAAAAATAAATAAATAAAAATTGGAGAAGGGTCCCCCCAAAATATTTGTGGGTGCAAACCATTTTGACTTTTAGCTCATTTTTTATCAACATTAAAAGAGAACAAAATTGAGAAAAAAATCTGCAAATTTTGTTTCAGCATTTAGTCATTCATGTATCTCCTATAGCTGAAACCACTAACCATAGTGGGACATTATCTTGGGATTCATACAGAGGACTATGAACTTGCTGCAGATATACGTGTATGTCTTACCTCGTCCTTCAGGTCCTGATGCAGGAACCAGATGGTATGGTCAGCGGTTTTGGACGTCTTGGCGAGGGTCGGGAGCCATCCACCATCTTGCAGCGCCTCTCCGTGCCCTATGTGGAACGTCTAACCTGTATGGAATCCACTCAATTGCGCATCTCTGCTCGCATGTTCTGCGCTGGCTACGACACGGAAGCCAAGGACGCCTGCCAAGGTGACAGCGGCGGGCCGCATGTCACACGTTACCGTGGCACCTACTTTATTACTGGCATTGTGAGTTGGGGTGAAGGCTGCGCACGCAAGGGCAAGTATGGCGTCTACACCCAGGTGTCCAAGTACGTTCAATGGATCCGTGACGGTATGAGGAGGCTGATGCACAAAGACACGACTGGCAGCAGGCAGAAGAGGCACCATGCCCCAATAAGAAGGATTTATCTGTAAAACATCTGTAATGATCCACTAAGCAGAGATCAGTCACATGTTGTGCCTCTCATGTAATAACTTCAGAACAGTCAGAGAAACATTTTTCCCTGTGAGCAAAGAGCTGCAAATCCCACTTGTGACAGGAAGGACAAGAGTCAGCTGTTTATGGGGTTCCTCAGGGTTCTCTTCTTGGTCCGTTATATTTTTAATTGAGTTTATGAAACACTAATGCTTTTCTTTTTTTTTTCCATGGCAATCATTTGAAGTCATGATTGAGTTGAATTTGAGTCCAACATTCCCTCCCTGTTGGTTCTATATTTGGTCTCATTTGTCTCTTTAGCTGTTTCACATTCTGGTTTGTTCCCTGATTGATCTTTAACACTTTCTGTTCAGACTGATTTCATTAAAGAGACAAACTGTTACTAACATGACACATCCACTGAAACGTGACAACAATTTTGCTGGTCAGCGTAATTGAAAGATTTTCTGAGAATGAAAATATTTTAAAATCTCTGTAAAGAAATGTCTGTTTCCATCTATTCTTTATTTGAGCTGAATGTGAAACAAATAAAAACAAAGTATAAGAACAATTTTAAGCCTGATGTCATTTAATAGTAAGCGCATTTTGTATTTAAAAATAATCACTCAAAAAGTAAAGACATTTCTAATGACTGTCCAGAAGAAAGGTTGAAAACTTCAGAAGTGATTTACTTGGGAAAACTGTGTATGTGCTCAAGAAAATGTTAAATTCATGGCATGTAATGTGTCCATGCCGTTACTGCATCTGGACAATCGCTGTTATATTTACTGATTAACTTTGGTAACGAAATCTGTCATTTTTAACTCAAAACAAACAGAACTGGAGACTGTTGATGTTTCAGAGGGACGAAAGTTTGCTTGTTTTGCACGATTTGAGATGAAAGGCCAGAGTCCACCCAAAGAGCAGCATTTACTGGAAACTGTGGGCTTTTTCTGCAGACTCAGCTCTTTGCAGAGTTAGATGTGACCGAAATCTGTTAACATCTAATAAACAAGGCACTTTATAAGGAATACATATATATATATATATATATATATATATATATATATATATATATATATATGTACATCAAAAAATACATACAAGAAAATTTACCTGAAAAAAAGACCAACATGTGTATGAGCTGTTTTTATTTAACAAACTCTTAAAAATTATCACAAAAATTTAACCAACAGAAATTTGTGCTGTCTGAACGAGTTGAGTCAGTAGTTTTGTGTGTGTGTGTGCGTGGTGTGTGTGTGTGTGTGTGTGTGTGTGTGTGTCAGCAGCACACTCAGTATCATGGCTGGTATCATGTCAGCATCTCTTCTCCTGCTCTGCCTTCTTCAGTGTTTCCTTCAGGTCTTCAGTCGAGGAGAAGGTGAGTGTGAGACCTCTGCTGTGTTACTGCTTGTTCCGTTGTTGATTGATTATTATTGATCCTTTATTTATATGGGAAAATCTCTTGAGGCTCATTGTCTCATTTACAAGAGAGACCTGTTACATACATAAACAACAAAAAAATGAAGCTTATATTTTATGGATAAAAATGATTTAAAAAGAAAGACAAAAGAGATAAAAGTTCTCCCCTAAAGGCCTCGCCCTGAGCAGCTTCTTACACTCTGCACCCATAAAGAAGCGAAATACAGTTAACCCTTGTTTAAAGAATACTGTAGTATTGTATAAGATACCTGAGTGCTGTCTTCTTTCTCACCACTTTGGGGAGATTTTAGAGATCTGGGGTTTAAAGCATGGTTTAAGAGGGTACAACAACACTGCAACATGTATACAAGGATCAGAGTCTAATGCCATTTGAGGAGTTGAGGGCTACACTTGATGAGCCACAGAAACACTTTTTTAAATACCTACACCTTAGAGGCTTTATACTGGCACACCTAAAAAACACGGTACAACAACCTCCACTCACCACCTTAGAAAGATTTGTGATGTCACCACCCCCCACCCCCCAGTAAAGGTCTGATCACTCAGTTGTATAACATATTGGTTGAAAACCATAATGACTGAAAGTAAGAGACAGAGTTGGGTGACTCCCAGGAGGATCTCTCACCTGAGGAATGGCATAGAATATGTTTAAAGGCACATACTCAAACCATCAACACCTCACTGAGAGTAACACAATGTAACTGGATAATGAGAACTATATCTCCCCCTTGAAGTTCAATAAATTTGATCCCAGAATACCAGAGCTTTGTAATAAATGTAACACCTACCTGGGTTCACTATATCACTGTTTGTGGGAATGTGAGAAGATACAAAGATTTTGGAGTTCTATGTTAAACCTAAACATCAAGTATTTTTGGTAGTTACCCAGACAACTGGCCTGTGACCAACAGGGAAAGAAAAATGATTGACTTTGGTTTACTACAGGCCAGGCGCTCCATCGTACTGTTCTGGAAAAACTGCCCTTCTCTTGGCCACTGGTTAAAGAACTTAACTTAGAGTTTGGCTCTCGAAAAGCTGACCTATGTAGTAAGGAGGAAAGCTTTTCCGATGTGTTTGGAATTTGTTAAAAATTGTGATATTGAAGAGACATTGTAAACAGATGCTCTTCCCCGGCACCAACCCGTCTGTGATCTGTGTGAACTGGTACTCCTCTTCACCATCCTCCAGAGTGCTGAAATTATAGGAAAAATACCAAGAAATATTCTTTCAATATTCTTTAAGGCTGTCTAAAAGTAAGCTGGCAGAGAAAACTAATCAGTGAAATGGAGCGCCACCATGTTCAATACTGCTGAGATTCTGGTTGAGGTTTAGGTCATTACAGCATAGAGCCAGCCATCCCAAGCATTCACCATTACTCTATGCTGATGATAGGATTTTTTTAATGCAAATTTACATAATCAGTTCAAGTACCACAAACAGAGCTAATAGCTAATAACTAAATTAGCTATAGAAAACAGTTATTTGTAGCAGCCTGTAAATATGTTTATTTCTGCTGCATTTTAACATGGGAGTTCATTGGAACTAATTCGCTGTTGGCACAAGCTTCAAGTGGAGATTAAAGGAACTGTTTCTGGCACTTCAGTGTTGCTTTGTAACTTTGTCAAAAAGCACTCCAAAAATAATATAAAATGAAACATTACGTTACAGATAATAACAAATTACCAGTGCTTCACACTTCTTTTTTCTGGACAGTTTTCTTGGATAGCCAGGTGGCCAATCAAGTGTTCAACCGAAAGAAACGAGCTAACACCATTTTTGAGGAGTGGAAACAAGGCAACATGGAAAGAGAATGCGTGGAGGAGCGCTGCAGCTGGGAGGAGGCGCGGGAGATATTTGAAAACAAAGAAAATACAGTATGAACTTCACTGGATCCAGATTTTGATACGAGTGTTGAGTTAGTTTAACTGGACCTTGTTCTTTAAAAAAATTTTTAAATGACTGCATTTTCCTGTTAGCTACTCTTGAGGGCCAATCTTGCTCTTAGATGTTTTGAACTATTTGATTTTCCTTTTTTCTAGGACGAATTTTGGGCCAAGTATATTGGTAAGTTTTCCCTTTGTGTTAAACACTTTTAGAAACACTGAAGCTTTCTAAATAATACCCTAAAAGGACATTTGGCTATCTGTAAAACCTCCAGCTACACTCAAAAGAAGGCAGCTGCTAAAATTCAATGTTGTACTTTCACCCCTACATTCAAACACCTGACTGAATGTGCTTCATTTGTCCTGCAGATGGTGACGCATGTATATCCACACCCTGTGTTCATGGTGGACAGTGCAAAGATGGGATCGGCAGCTACACTTGTTACTGCCAAAGGGGGTACCTGGGCTTCAACTGTGAAATCGGTGAAGAAGTTAAAATCACACTCACTGACTTTTAGAAAACCCTCCACTTTCTTTAATTGATTCTGGTCATAAGACAATCCTGTAGGTTTGGTGTAAGGCTAGTGATGATTAGGATTTGCTTATGCTTCAGTAACAATGCTGGGGAACTTGGAGAACTTCCATCTATTTTCAGTGCCTTATTGGCTGTTGTAACAAAAGTGTGCATGGTGGTCCAGACAGCCCCTTTGTCACCAGCAGTTTTCCAGTCTTTCTGACATTTCTATTTCCTGGGAACAGATAGTAGTGAGGACATAGAGAAGGTTGGCTGAGCCTTCTCCATGGTCTGGCTCATTTTCCTGGGCTTGCTGATCCTGCCATTCTTTTTTCCAGGTGAGACTCCAACAGTGCAGAAAGGTGGCAGAATGGGTTTATATTGCTTGGGAGAGTTTGTGGAAGAGGAAATGGGAACAGCTGAGCCTGGTACAAGTTGAATGTCTATGGAGAGAAAATTGACTCAAAATATCTGTGTCTGTAATGCTGGATTTGTAATTTTTTGTAAGCTGTAAATAACATTTTGTGCGTAACTTCTGGTACTTTTAAATGTGTGTTTAAATACAAATTAAACTATTAAGAAATTACGAATACAACAAGACTCAGATGACCCAGCTTTCCACTAGCATTTAAACGCACCATGTAGTAGGACTGTGGGAGCTCTCCGGAAGTGTGAAATGTGTATCAAAAAGCTTTGTGTACTCTTAACCTGATTTGTGCGTAACTGTCACTTTGCGTATCAGGTGACTCGTGTACTTGTATTTAACGGTTTTTATGCATACTTTTATTTCGTATTCGTAATTTCTTAATAGGTGTATTTGTATTTGAACACACATTTACAAGTACCTGAAGTTACACAAAAAATGTTATTTACAACTTACAAAAAATTACAAATCCAGCATTACAGACACAGATATTTTCATCAATTTTCTCTCCATAAATGTCTCATGGACTGGAGGTAGGTGAGAGTTTTATGGTCCATCCAAACTGCAAAAGGATGCTCAGCTCCCTACCATCAGTGCCTCCACTCCACTAGTGCTAATTTGACAACCAGTAGTTCATGATTTCCAACATTGGAATTTGGTTCTGCAGGTGAAAAGGCAGCAAGAGAATAAAGCAAAGTGATGCATCTTGTTCTCAGATTGGAGACAGTAGTGTGCCCATCCCAATGTCTGATGGGCTGAACTCCATGATGAACTGACATGATGGGTCAGGATGGATAAGCACAGGAGTGCTGCCATTATGCTGTAGTCCAATTTAGAAAAGATCTTGGCTCCCTGTAGTGACTTAAAAGCAGAGTTAATTAAAGGTGATGGCAGGGGTTAAAGTGGGATTTGGTAGCAGTACCCTAAGTTAAGGTGTGCTGGGCCAGCCACATTCTAGGATCCCTAAGTGATTAATCTGGCCTCGTGTGTTTACCTTCCAGTTCACTGACCTCTAACCCTTTCCATTCCAGAAAGAAAGCTTCAAGCAGCACCTAAAGGATGCTGAGAATTGGAGTTTCACTCTGCTCTCCATTCCCAACGCCAGTTATCTATCTTGATTGAAAGAGAGACAAGTGACTCAGAGGTACCAAGTCACTAGAATGCAGACTCTAACGTTATCATCTGGGTTATGCAAAAACTGTAAGACATTCTCAGGGCCTTATCAACATTTGTCTAGCTCACCACTTAATGGTTCAGACTGGGGCATAGGAGCTTCTCGGTAAGTGCACAATGGAGGAGGTGGAGTTGGTTCCATCAGCAGATTGCAGGTAGGGCGGAGACAAGTGTCAGGGGTGATTTGTGTCAAAACGATAATAGCAGCAAAAGTGAAAGGGAAGGTTTACGAGATGGTAGTGAGACCCAATGTATGGTTTGGAGATGGTCACACTAACAAAAAGACAGGAGGCTGAGCTGGAGGTGGCAGAGATGCTAAGATTTTCATTGGGAGTGACCAGAATGGGCAGAATCATAAATGAGTACATCAGAGGGACAGATCAGGCTGAGTGGTTTGGAGATATAGTTAAAGGAAAAGAGGAAGACCACAGAGAGGTTTGATTGATGTAGTGGAGGAGGACATGCAGACTGTTGGAGTGACAGAATGCAAAAGTTAGGGTGAGGTGAAGACAGATGATCCACTGTAGTGAGCCCAAAAGGGACCAGCGCACTGAAATCTGTATTCTTTCACAAGCTACAAGTACTGCTTTATTAACCTTTGAACATCAATCTCCAGGTTCTCCAGAAACCTCTAGATGTTGCTGTAGAACTGGTGAGGGGAGGGGCTATGGGTCAAGTTGCATTTTGGTTACATGCTAAAAGAAGCACAGTTGCAGAAATAGGAAGATATTACCTTTCTAATTACATCTCTTTTTAATATATGGGAGTCTGTTAGGATATTTCAATTTGGGTATTTAAAATTGGTGAAAATTCCAAAGGGATACATGCTCAGATGTTAAGCATAACCAGAATCTTTTCAAATTGTTAACACTATGCCATGCACAACTGTGATCATGCAGAAGATCACTCAGAAACCTGCTTTGTTAGTTTAAAAATGCCCTTACTGTCTTAACAATGTGCAATTGCAGTTATCCCTGGGCTCTGTGACTACAAAAATGGTGGTTGTGAACATTTCTGCAAAGCGATCCAGGGAAATGTTCAGTGCTCCTGTGCTGACGGATACTATCTGGCATCAAATGACAAATCCTGCTACTCCAACGGTGAGAGATGCTTAAGAACCTAGGTGGTCTTTTACTCTGAGAGCAGATCAATGAAATATATCACAGATCAGACGTTTGGCTGCTCCTTGCCATAAGGAGTCACTACAGAAGGCAGCTGTGCATTTTTTTGTGATTCAGCAGAATTTAACATCAGATGTTCTGCCAGACACAGCCCCAAAGACAATTTGTGTCTCCAGCTGGACACAAACCAGCAATCTTTTGCCTACCAAGTGTGTCTGTTAACGACTAACATAAATTGGATACTATGCAGAGTAATTAAAGCATCTGTCACCAAATCTTAACCTCTGATGGTCATACAAACTCTTGCAGAGACCTACAAATGTGGTGCCATCTTCCCAGAAGACGTCCGGACTGTTTCCTGGTATAAGCGAACAAAAAGAACAGTGGGGAACACAACTGAGTTTAGCACAAACGTCAGCTCAACAAGCCAGCTACACAGCCAGGATGCTGATCCAGAGTCCTCTATGTCTGTGAACACAAGCATGGACTTAGCAGAATCCTCAAATTTGAAAGAGTTGATTAACTCTGAAATGGGTACTCTTACTAAAGCAATCAATTGGTACTGCCCACCAGGAGAATGTCCATGGCAGGTAAACCCAAAATTTCACTTAACATTTTGGTTTTATAACTGAAGAAAATTCCCACTCAATTAAGTTGTTTCTGTTGCATTAAAAATATTGATCTCGTACAGATTATCTTTACCCATGTTCCAGTTGCCATGAGCCATTATCACAGTTGACACCTGGGAGTTTGTGGCATTGATCTTCATCCTCATGTCTTCCACCTCTGTGAAGGTTTCATACTGTCTTTTTAAAGGGGTTCTGTCTCATCCTCATAGGCCCTGCTCGTGAATGAAGATGAAATCGGTTTCTGTGGAGGAACAATACTCAATGAAAATTTTATCCTGACTGCCGCCCACTGCATGCATCAATCACGTTCCTTCATCGTCAGGCTCGGTAGGTCTGAGGAACCATTTACAAACCTGCACATACAATTCCAGTTCATCACATTCACATAAAACCATACTGCCTGTAATTGTAACAACTTTTTTGCCTAATAAGTCATATATCTTATATATATGTTTTCTGATTAAGATGGCATTTCTGAATAGTTATGAGATACCATGTTGTCAAAATTCAAGTGTATTACAACTTCTGTAAAAATGAAATAATGATCATTTTAATGTTTTATAATATATAACATTCACTTACACTGAAGGTATTTTTTGGTACAGATTATGTCATTCAGAATTTTTTTGTTGGTTTCACAGATTTTACACTAATGAGATTTAATATATTTCAATGAATTTCTTATAGAGTCAGTCCCAATTAGGCGGCTGCAGCCTTCAAAGGCCATATTTGAAGGCCGATTATGTCACAGCCAGGTGACAAAGGCTGTCTCACTTCTAAGATGGCTCCAAATGTAATTTGGTGACATCAATTATATCAATTTCATGCTTTGTTCGTATCACTGAAGTGGTTAGAACCTTAAATTACAATAGGTTCATTTTTGTGTTCTATTCTTGTTTTTATTTAACACTTTGTATGCAATAAAAATAAAGTTTATTATTATTTCTCTGCATTCAGGTGAGTTTGACAGGTTGGTAAATGATAGTCATGAAGTTGACCATTATGTGGAAGCAGTCCTCACCCATGCAGGATACGTGCCAGACACCAACCACAATGACATTGCACTCATCAAATTAAGCACACCCATCAGGTTCACCATGTTCATCCTGCCAGCCTGCCTTCCTGAGCAAGACTTTGCTGAAAAGGTGAATTTTTAAATCAATGCTTGCCAAATTCTGACTGCACACATTTACCATACATACACTGATCAGGCATAAGATTATGACCAATGGCAGGTGAGGTGGATAACACTGATTATCTGTTTGTCATGGTACATGCTAGTCAGTGGGATATATTCAGGAGCAAGTAAACATCAAAGTGGATGTGTTGGAAGTAGGAAAAACAGTACGGATTTGATTGAGTGTGACAAGGGCCACATTGTGATGACTAAATGACTTGGTCGGAGCATCTCCAAAACTGCAGCTCTCTTGTGGTGTTCCCAGTCTGCAGAGGTCAGTATCACAAATGGTCCAAGCAAAGAGCAGTGGTGAACAAGGGAAAGGGCCAATGGCAGCCAATGGACAGTGATGCATGTGGGGAGCGAAAACTGTCTCATGTGGTCTGATCCAACAGACAACCTACCAAAAAGGTAATTCTGGTTCTGATAGAAAGGTGTCATTATACACAGTGCATCACAGTTTGTTGTGTATGGAAATGCATAGTCATAGACTAGTCAGGGTGCAAATGTTGCCTGCTGAAAGCACCAACAATGAGCATCAGAACCGGACAAGGGAGCAATAGCAGAAGGTGTCCTGCTCTGATGAAGCACATTTTATTTTAACTCACATGGATGACTTGGTGCACATGCATCACTTACCTGGGAAACACCAGGCACCAAAATCCAGGAAGAATCCTAGGAAGAAGGCAAGCCGATGGAGGCAGTGTGATGCTTTGTGGAATGCTCTGCTGGGAAACCCTGGGTCCTGCCATCCACATGGATGTTAGTTTGACATGCACCACCTACCTAAGCATTGTTGCAGATCATGTACACCCTTTCATGGAAATTGTATACCCTGATGGATGAGGCCACTTTCGGCAAGATAATGCACCCTGCCACAAAGCAAAAATGGTTCAGGAATCGTTTGAGGAGGACAACAACAAGTTTGAGGTGTTGACTTGCCTCCAAATACCCCAGATCTCAATCCAATTGAGTATCTGTGGGATGTCCTTGGACAAACATGTCCGATATATATGGAGGACCTGCCTCGCAGCTTACTGGACTTAAACAATTTTTAGCTCACATCTTGGTGCCAGATACAACAGCACACCTTCCCAGGTCTAGTGGAGTCCATGCCTCAATGAGTCAGGGCTGTTTTGGCAACAAACGGGGGACCAACACAATATTAGGCAGATGGTGATAATGCCATCCCTGATCAAAGTATATGAATGTGGTATCGATGTTTTCATCATAACACTTTTACCAGAAAGTGGGACACAGTATCAAACTTAAGCATTTAAAGCTACTTAAAGCTACTCAACATTTAAAGTTTCTTTCAAATTCCTCTCATATTACAGTGCATCAGAAATTTATGACAAGATGTTTAGAAATAATAATGTTTGGGTAAAATTCTGTTCAAATTTTTATGGACAGAATTTCTAGGCATGGCCAAGTGGTGGAAGGCTTCCACTTTGGTGGCCCCCCAGAATCTCTTCTCTGCTCTTTGTAGATGATGCGGTCCTCTTGGCTTCATCACATGGTGGCCTCCAGCTCGCAGGAATGGTTCGCAGCCGAGTGTGAAGCAACTGACATGAGAATCAGCACCTTTAAGTCTGAGGCCATGGTCCTCAGCCAGAAAAGGGTGGGGTGCCCACTCCAGTTCAGGAACGAGTTGCTGCCCCAGGTGGAGGAGTTTAAGTATCTCAGGGTCTTGTTTACAAATGATGGGAGAAGGGAGATTGACAGACGGATCGGGGCTGCATCTGAGGTGATGTGATGTGGACGGTCCACTGGTCTAAAGAGGAAGCTGAACATGAAAGCAAAACTGTTGATTTACTAGTCCTTACCCTCATCTATTGATAGTGACCAAAAGAACAAGACTACAAATACAGAGCAGCAGAAACAAGCTTTCTCCAAAGAGTGGCTGGCCTCTCCCTTATGAATAGGGTGAAGAGTGCAGCAATTCGAGAGCAGCTCAAAGTAGAGCTGCTGATCCTCCACATCAAAAGGAGCCAGTTGAGGTGGTTCAGGTATCTGACTAGGATGTATCCTCGGCACCTTGGGTGAAATGTTCCAGGCATGTCCTTTTGGGATGAGACCCCGGGGCAGACCCAGGACACTCCGGCCTGGGAATGCCTTGAGGTCCCCCCGAGCAAGCTGGAGGAGGTGACATTTATATGAGAATCCCACTGAGGAGTATAAACTTGTTGTAAGTAAATGTCTAACCTCTTCCTTCAGGTGCTGATGTGGCAGCTGGATGGCATGGTCAGCGGTTTTGGACACCTTGGTGAGGGTCAGGAGCCATCCACTATGTTACAGCACCGCTTTGTGCCCTATGTGGACCATCAAACCTGTAGGGAATCCACTCAGTTTCACCTCTCTGATGGCATGTTCTGTGCTGGCTATGACATGAAAGCCAAGGACGCCTGCCAAGGTGATGGAGGCGGGCCGCATGTCACACGTTATCGTAACACCTACTTTATCACTGGCATCATGAGCTGGGGCAAAAGCTGTGGACGCAAGGACAAGTATGCCATCTACACACAGGTGTCCAAGTACATTCAGTGGATCCGTGATGGTATTGAAGAGGCTGTTGCACACAAGCAGCAGGCAGAAGAGGCACCATGCCCCCCAAAAAAGGCTTAATTTGTAAAACATCTACAATGATCCACTAAGCAGAGATCAGTCACATGTTGTGCCTCTCATGTAATAACTTCAGAACAGTCAGAGAAACATTTATCCCTGTGAGCAAAGAGCTGCAAATCCCACTTGTGACAGAAAGGACAAGAGTCAGCTGTTTATGGGGTTCCTCAGGGTTCTATTCTTGGTCCTTTATATTTTTTATTTAGTTTATGCAAAACTAATTGTTATTTTGCACAACAGTCAATTGAAGTCAACTTTGAGTTGAATTTGAGTCCAACATTCCCTCCCTGTTGGTTCTATATTTGGTCTTGATCTCCTCTTTAGCTGTTTCATATTCTGGTTTGAGACAAGCTGTTACTAATATGGCATAGCCACTGAAAGTTGATCTAATAATTTTGCAGGTCAGTATGATTGAAAGATTTTCTGAGAATGTAAAATATTTTAAAATCTCTGTAAAGCAGCTTCTGTTTTCATTTATTCTTTATGAGTCGCTGATAGAAACAGAGCATTTGAGCTGAATGCGAAACAAATAAAAACAACATATAAGAACAATTTCAAGCCTGATGTCATTTAATAGTAAGTGCATTTTGTATTTAAAATAATCATTTAATGAGTAAAGAAATTTCTAATTTATTTGGGAAAACTGTGTTTCTGCTCAAGAAACTGTTAAATTCGTGGCACCAGTTTTAAATCATAAGTCCTGAAAAATACTTTGTCCTGTTGCCCCCCCAAAAGAACACCAGTGGTGTGTCCATCCTTTTACTTGATCTGGACAGCCCCTGTTATACTCAATGATTAACCTTGGTAACGTAATCTGTCCTTTTTACCTCAAACAAAACTGGAAACTGTTGATGTTTGTCCTACTGTTGCTGTTGTTGCATGATTTGACAGAAAGGCCAGAGTCCACCTGAAGAACAGCATTTACTGGAAATTGCGTCTGCTTTTAACTCTTTGTAGAGTCGAATATTATTCAAATCTGTTAAAACACACCCACAATGACCATATAAGGAATATATATTTATGCGTGCATCAAAAAATTCATACAAGGAAATTTACCAGGAAAAAGACCAACACGTGTTTGAGCTTTTCTGTCTTTAACAAACTGTTAAAAATATGACAAAAATCTCGCTGACAGAAATTTGTGCTGGGTTGAACGAGTTGTGAGTCAATAGTTTTGTGTGTGCCTGTGTGTGTGTGTGTGTGTGTGTGTGTATCAGAGACAGTCAGTGTCATGGCAGCCGGCATCATGTCAGCATCTCTTCTCCTGCTCTGCCTTCTTCAGTGTTTATTTCAGGTCTTCAGTCGAGGAGACGGTAAGTGTGTGGCCTCTGTTGTGTTACTGGTTGTTCCGTTGTTGATTGATGTTCATTTGTCTCTGACAAAAATAATAAAGAAAAGACTCAAATGACAAAAAAAAATTCAAATGATAGAGAAACACCCCATTTTAATGCAGAAATGAACTTTAAGCAATAATCTGAAGGTGTCAGCTTTCTAACATGCACGTTGTTACCAACACTACAGTTTTGATCATTATAGATCTGCTGTGTGTCTCATGTTATAAGGGTGGCTAATACACAATAAATATGTCTACCTGTGTCACAATAACAGCTTATTACACCAATATCATTATAGTGAAAATAAATAAGTAGTCGCTGAGTATGACCTGGAAGTCCCGAGGTCAAAATGAAAAACGCCCCTACGGGTAGTTGAGAATGACCGAGCTAAGATCCTGTGGGACTACTAGACAGACAAACTTGTGATGGCTAACCATCCTGCCATCGTAGTGGTGGACAAATAAAGGAAGAAGGTCGTAGTGATAGACGCTGCAATACCAAGTGACGGGAACACCAAGAAGAGGGAACACGAGAAGCTCAATAAATACCAAGGGCTCAGAGAGGAGCTGGAAAGGATGTAGAAGATGAAGGTAACAGTGGTTCCCGTGGTAATCCGAACACTCTGGGCAGTGACCCCCAAACTGGGAGAGTGGCTCCAGGAGATCCCTGGTACGACATCGGAGATCTCTGTCCAGAAGAGCGCAATACTGGGAACAGCTAAGATACTGCACAGGACCCTCAAGCTCCCAGGCCTCTGGTAGAGGACCCGAGCTTGGAGGACAAAGACCACCCACAGGGCGAGCTGGGATTTTATATTTATATCAGAAACAACACTGATTCATCATGGCACCTGTAAGTGGTTGGGATATATTTGGGAGCAAGAGAACATTTTGTCCTCAAAGTTCATGTGTTAGGAGCTGGAAAAATTTCAGTGATGGCAAAAATGTAATGGCTAGATGACTGGATCAGAGCATCTGCAAAGCTGCAGCTCTTGTGAGATGTTCCCAGTCTGCAGTGGTCTGCATCTATCAAAAGCAGTTCCACGGTGGTGAACCAGTGACTGAGTCATGGGCAACTAAGGCCATGCATGTGGGGAGGCTGCTCTGAGCCAGCTGTGGATCAGATCATGTGGTCACACAGAGCACCACAGTTTGTTGTGTATGGGGCTGCATAGCCACAGACCAGTCAGGGATATGATATATTATGGAGGGTGTTAACATGGTTGCTCTCAGGTCTCTTAGAGAAGGTGTTCTGCTGCCTGTCCAGGTGATCCAGGGGGTGGTCAGGATTAGCCATGATGAATAACCTCTCCTCTCCACCACAGCTTCAGTCTCATGTGTCCAATCTGCAGCCAATCACAGAGCTGAGATTAGTGATCAGTTTCCTAAGTCTCACATACTGTCTGTCAGGAAGTCCATAAACCACAAGACAGTGAATGTGCTCCTGCTGTTCGTCCTCAGCAGCAGAGAGGCTTGAGATCATGTTAGGATGCACTTCAAAGATCAAAGAAAGTGATCCTCACCTTGCAGCCATTACCATCTCTCAGATTTGATCTGTATGCAAACTGCAGAAGGTCCAGAGATGTTTTCACCTGTGACCTCATGAGGGCCAAGACCAGTCTCTCCAGTACCTTATCACATGTGATGGTCAGTAGGCAGTAAACTCTGGTGGTACTGGCTTCTTGAGTCACTCTTAAAGTGACAGTGCCAAATAAATAAATAAAAAATCATACAGAAACCTGCTTTGTGTGTTTAAAAATGCTCTCATCAGTCTTAACCTTGTCTGTGTCTTTGCAGTTATTCCTCAGCTCTGTGAGAACAAAAATGGTGGTTGTGAACATTTCTGCAACGTGATCCAGGGAGATGCTCAGTGCTCCTGTGCTGATGGATACTTCCTGGCATCAGATGGGAAATCCTGCCATTCCAACGGTGAGAGAGGCTTAGTGGTCATTTACTCTGAGAGCCGAACAGTGAAATACAGGGTGTCCCAAAAATCATTTGATGTGGATATCTGAGTAATTACATGTCTTAGGCCAATGGAATGAAATAGGCTTTGTGTTATTATTTTTGTTTATCAAAAGTTTTACAATAAATTCAGAAGCATGTAGATTTTATAACCAATTTCACAAAACTTCACATGTTCAATATGTTCACGGTATTTTTGACTGTATATTCTGAAATAGTTGGTCATCCAGATCCCCCTGCCCTCCACAGATAGCCTGCCTCTATGAATTTTCAGGGCTATGTCCAAATCTAAGAATAATATTGCCTAAGGGAAGCATGTACAATGTAAATAAAATTGGTTCTAGCACAGAACCCTGTGGAAGCCCCAGAATTAACCTTAGTGTGTGAAGACGACTCCCCATTTACATGAACAAATTGGAGTCTATCAGATAAATATGATTCAAACCACTGCAGTGCAGTACCTTTAATACCTATGGCATGCTCTAATCTCTGTAATAAAATGTTATGATCAACAGTATCAAAGCTGCACTGAGGTCCAACAGGACAAGCACAGAGATGAGTCCACTGTCAGAGGCTGTAAGAAGATCATTTGTAACCTTCACTAATGCTGTTTCTGCACTGTGACTGAATTCTGAAACCTGACTGAAACTCTTCAAATAACCGTTCCTCTGCAGATGATCAGTTAGCTGTTTTACAACTACTCTTTCAAGGATTTTGGAGAGAAAAGGAAGGTTGGAGATTGGCCTATAATTAGCTAAGACAGCTGGGTCAGTGATGGCTTTTTAAGTAGCGGTTTAATTACAGCCACCTTGAAGGCCTGTGGTTACATAGACCAGTAACAGAGACAGATAGATTAATAACATTTAAGATAAAATCATTAATTAATGGAAGGACTTCTTTGAGCAGTCTTGTAGAAATGAGGTAAAGTAGGCATGTTGATGGATTGGAGGAAGTAATAAGTTAACTGACCTCAGACAGAAAGAGTCTAAATAAATATCAGTACTGATGAAAGTTACTGTACATAATGACTTTAGAAACCATACAGAGTGATTAAACCTTCTGGGTTCCAAACTCTAATGTCATACAAACTCTTGCAGAGACCTTCAGATGTGGTGCCATCATCACTGAAGGATTCCTGCCTGCCAACACAACAGGCATCAGCTCTACAGAGCCGCTCTTCCAGGATGCTGATCCAATGTCCTCAGTGTCTGAGAACGGAAGCCAAAATGTAAAAACATTCCCAAGTTTGGAGAAGTTGATCCCCTCTGAAATACAGAATGGTTCACATCATCAATCGGGAAACTGTCCACCAGGAGAATGCCCATGGCAGGTAGAAACACACTCTCACAGAACTTTTTGG
The DNA here is from genome assembly GCA_024447675.2 of Pterophyllum scalare. NCBI lineage: Eukaryota > Metazoa > Chordata > Actinopteri > Cichliformes > Cichlidae > Pterophyllum > Pterophyllum scalare. The sequence continues at coordinate 74,208 of JAMQGT020009253.1, read as the reverse complement.
TTTCATAATGGAAGAACACCAACAACGTTGTATCTGTTGCAATAGAAATAAGGAGCATATACAGACTATACCTCTCAGAGTGATATCCCTCAGGATAAACGTTCGTAGCATTGACCTTCATCGTTGCGTCTTCCTCCTCTGCACAGGTTCCATAAATTTTCTTTTTAAATGTGTTTTGGGGTTCTGGCTCGTCCTCATAGGCCCTGCTCGTGACTGAAGATCAAACCGGTTTCTGTGGAGGAACAATACTCAATGAAAACATCATCCTGACTGCCGCCCACTGCATGAACGAACTGCATAACTTCAGCGTCAGGCTCGGTAGGTCTGAGGAACCAGTTACAAACCTGCACATACAAATTCACATTAAAAGAAACTGCCTCTTATTTTATTGTAATAATGAATTTCTGCCTAATAAGAAGTCATGAATCTTATGTATACATTTATGATTCACGTGGCCCAATACTTTTATCCATATAATGTATGTAATTACTCTAAAGTGATCTACACTGGGGTTGTCACATTTTTTACTTATTACAGATCATGCAATTTATTTTTTATTAGTTACTCACAAATCTTAGACTCATGACATATTGATTTTCTAATCTTAACATGCTGCATGTCCTAAATGTACAGTGTCATAAGACTGTTGATACATGTATGTGTATGATTTATGCATTTAATGTTGTCAGTGACGTAACTAAAGACTTTTATTTGTCTGCATGCAGGTGAGTTTGACAGGTTGGTGATTCATGGTAATGAGGCTGACCATGAAGTGGAAACCATCCTCTCACACAAACACTACAGATCGGACATCCAAGACAACGACATTGCACTCATCAAACTGGCCACGTCCATCAAGTTCACCAGGTTCATCCTGCCAGCCTGCATTCCTGAGCAACACTTTGCTGAAAAGGTCAATTTGTAAACCAATGTCTACCAACGTGCTCGCTAACTGAAGTTTCTTTCAACTCTCTGTTATCTTACAGTTTATCATTTGGCCATTAAAGTCTATTTAAAGAACCCACTGATGATTTTTGAACAGCACCAAAGCATTTACAATGATGTACAGCTTTGAGTTGAATTATCTATTCAAACCTTGAACTGCAGCCATGGGATGAAAATAAAACTCGTAGAATCAGGAGCAAACAGCTGCCGTTTTGGATAAATTTCTTAAATCTGCTTTCAGGTCCTGATGCGCGAGCCGGCTGGCATCGTCAGCGGTTTTGGAAAACTCAGTGAGAAGGAAGAGCCATCCACCATCATGAAGCGCCTCATTGTGCCCTATGTGGACAGTCAAACCTGCACCGAATCCACTCGATTTCCCATCACAGACGGCATGTTCTGCGCTGGCTACGACGCGGAAGCCAAGGACCCCTGCCAGGGTGACGGCGGCGGGCCGCACGTCACACGTTATCGCGACACCTACTTCATCACTGGCATCGTGAGCTGGGGTGAAGGCTGCGGCCACAAGGGCAAGTATGGTGTCTCACACCAAGGTGTCCAGGTACATTCACTGGATCCGTGAGGGTATCAGGAAGCTGATGCACGACGACACAAGCAGTGACGGGCGCCATGCCGATCTTTGAAACGACGATAATCTTCCACTAAGCAGGGATGAGCCACATGTTGAGCCTCTTATGCAATAACTTCTGAACAGTCAGAGAAACAGCATTGAATATCATGGCATAGCCACTGAAACCTAATCATTAGGCCTGCTTGCTTCCACGTATTCTTTATGAGTCGCTCACAGAAATGAGCTTTTGAGCTGACGTTGACGCAACTAAACTTACCAATGATGCAGCAATTATATGAAGCCTGGTGTCCTTTTACAATAATTACATGTTGTATTTCCTTTTATTCTCTGTGTATGAAGCATATGTTTGCAGTTCACTTAAAAACACCAAGAAAATAAAGCGTAATAAATGCTAAATGCTTATTTTGGCTGAGTGCTGTTTCCGCTGAGGAGAACGGTCGTATTTATGCTTTATAAATCCTTCCACCGTCAACAGAACACCAGCATGTTACAGCGAATGATCAACATCTGTGACAGAATCCATCCTTGTTTACCTCAAACAAACAAAGCTGGAGACCTTTGACCTTTTGCTTGTTTTGTGTGCTCTGAGAGGAAAGGCCAGAGTCCACCTGAAGAACAGAGCGCTTACTGAAAAACGTCTTTTTTTTAACTCTTTATAGATTTATGTAAATAAAATGTGAAAAACAAAACAAAAACAAGGGGTGCATATTTATATATATTCCTAAAAAAAGAAATAATTGACCCGGGAACAGACGGACTGATTTTGGTCAGGTCGTGTTGTCAGTACAGCAGACTGTTAAAAACATGACACAAGTCTAGCTCTGAGGTTTGTGCTGCTGTTGTGAGTCACTAGTGTGCATATATGTATGTGTGTGGGTGCGTGTGGGTGTGTGTGGGAGTGTGTGTCAGCAGTGCAGTCAGTGTCATGGCGGTCGGCATCATGTCAGCGTCTCTTCGCCTGCTCTGCCTTCTTCACTGTTTCCTTCAGGTCTTCAGTCAAGGAGGAGGTAGGTGTGCGACCTCTGACCTCTGCTGTGTTATTGTTTGTTCTGTTGTTGACTGACCAAAAAAAATTGAAGCCACATAAACAGACTCTGAGTTAACCCAGAAATGTGCTCGAGGCAAAAATGATGTGAAGGTGTCAGAAATAGGTGCAGTGGTTTACTGAAACATGCAAGCACGGAATCACGCACATCAACACAAATTTCTACAATTGTGAGCGGACTGAAGGTCACTGCTGTGACCTCCTTTATGCTTCAGCACAGCCTGAGCTCTCTGAGCCTTCTTCTCATTAAGCAGTCTGCAGGAAGAGTCCTCCAGGCGTCATTCCACGTTCCTGCCGTTTGTCCTGTTCTGTGTCAGGACGATCCCACGCTGCTTCAGTAATGTGCAGCTCCGGGCTCTGGAGTGACCAGTCCGTGACTGATTGTGTTCATTGTGTGTTTTTCTAACAGGATTCATCTCTCAGGACTTGTGCCAGGTCTTTCCTGGATTGTTTTCATGCTGTAGCAGATGAAGTTTCCTCTGATGTTTTAAGGAAACTCTACACACCACGTTTTCAGCTAATAGCTCTTTGTTGGTGCAGCAGTACTCATTTTACACCCACCGAACTCTGTTACCTTCAGCTAAAGAAACGGGAACAAATGATGTGCTTTTGAGACAGGCTCCTAGTAACAAAGTGCCGAAGACACAATTTAAAGTTGTTTGCTTTGTGTAGACACAGCACCGGTTCATCGCCTGAGCTGGTGCCTGGCAGAGCCTCCAGTCTCTTAAAAGCTCTGTCCTCGCAGAGGAAAGAAGCCGAACACTCACGCTCTGGCACTGTCAGTGTTTCAGTCAGCTCCTGAGGCCCACGCCGTGTTCCTGCGGCCCAAACGGGCCAACATGTTCCTTCTGGAGGAGCTCCTACAGGGGAACCTGGAGCGGGAGTGCTACGAGGAGCTGTGCAACTTTGAGGAGGCGCGCGAGTACTTTGAAGACACCAAGAAGACGGTTGGTAAAATTTAGGAAAGGAGCTCCTGCGCTCATTTCTACTCTCTGCATGGAGCTTGTGTTTATGTCATCAGATTTAAAATGTTTCATAATCTGTGAGGCCTGGCTGTGTCTCTGACTTCTGGTTGTTTTTTGTGTAGATCGCCTTCTGGGCTGTTTACGCCGGTGAGTTTTATTTCACACCAGCTAATACGAGCTGAACTGCATTAACTTAATGAAAATCAAAATAAGAAGCCAAATGACAATAAATGGAAAAACCATAAAAAATTATATTCCAAGCAGGAAACCTGGAGTTCAGCAGAGTAATTAATTTTCTTTCTTTGTTTATTTTAAATGTTAAATATTTATTTTTTAAACAATATTATGAATATGTAATAGATTAGTGAAAGGGTAATCAAAGTAACCAAGTGGAAATTTAACTCTATTAATTTTGTTTCTACTTGGTTACTTAAAAAATTACAAAACAAGAGAAATTTTAAATTATTTAAAAGTTTTCTTCACTGATTTAGTTTGAGCTTTCTTAAACATTGTGACTGCGTGGCAGACATACGTGGCTCATGATAAAGACTATTATGAAATAATATTTGGTTATTTTGATTGTTAGTTTTGATTTGATACAGTAGCAGTCAAAAGTTTGGACACTTTTGACTGCTACTGTATAAATGAATACATTAAAGGAGCATTTCCCAAACTTCAGATGGCTGCAGCCCACTTTGAAACCCGACGACATCCTGCTATATTTGATGATATTTCTGATCCTGTCACGAGCCTGAATGAAATATTTCCTTCTCTGTGTTTTCACTTATGTTAACTTTGATCTTCTGGCAGCGAGGCCACTCAGGTTGATTTTTTTATTAATAGCTTTAGTACTGCTTCAGTTTTAGCTCTTTCAGCCTAGTGATGAGATACATGTCAGAATTTGCATAAAACTAGCTGTTGTTGTCTTTTTATGTGTACATTTTCCTGCAGCATGCTACAGCAAACACAAATATATTAATTTTACTTGAGTAAATTTTTTCTTTTATCACCCCTAATCACTTCTGAATGCTAACACTTCCTGTTTTTGGTCTTTGTAGAAGGCAACCAGTGTAGGCGAAGTCCCTGCCTGAATGGCGGGAACTGCACTGGCAAGGTGGGGGGGTTTTCCTGTTCCTGCAGCGCCCCCTACTACGGTCCAGTCTGCGAGTGGAAAGCTCCAGGAGAGAGAGTACAGAGAAAAACGTCCTCGTCAGCATCTCCAACTAATGCAGCAGGTCTGAGCACACCTCCATAAAAGGCCAGGAGATCAAAACCCGTGGTTAGGGGCGTTCAGAAATATCAGAGTACATCGAGTATGAAAGCTGAACCTTCGTTCTCTAAATCTGTCTCAGGGATGTCCAAGTGTCCGACTGAGGGTCCGACTGCTTGTCATCAGCTGTGCACGGTGACCCAGGGGTCATTCCGCTGCTCCTGCACGTCGGGATTCAAGCTAGACAGTGACAGACGGAGCTGTCTGCCAGAAGGTTGGAGTCTCTGAAAAACCCCCAGATATTTACCAAACCACTTCCACCTGCTCACATTTTGGCTTTGTCTTCGTCTCCACAGTCAAGTTTCCCTGTGGAAGACTTCCTGACAACACTGTTTCTATGTGTCACCGTGGAAACTGTCCCTGGCAGGTAAGATCCTCTGGTACAGCGAGGTGTCAATCTTAAATTGATGAATTTAAATGGGGAAAAAGGGGGGAAATGGAGCCTGTGGTGTGTTTGTTTTCTGCTCTCAGGTGTCCCTGCTGAACAGCACACTGCAGAAGTTCTGCAGTGGTGTTGTGTTGGGTCGGCGCTCCATCCTGACCACCGCCCGCTGCCTCTACTTGGACTCAGAACCAAACCCCTCCAACTTCTATGTGCTTGCTGGTACAGAGATTTATCACAATTTTTTTTAAAAAGTATATATATATATATATATATATATATACACTTTTTTTTTTAATGGAGAGAGTCAGGATATAAACCCAAAGTCCACAAAAAGCACCTTGGTTCAAAGTTTTAAATTGAGTGAAATAAGTATTTGATCTCCTACAACCCAGCCAAAGTACAATCAATCAATTACAGATACTCCTGATCTCAACTGATTATGTGCATAAAGCACACCTGTCAGCACACCAGGTTCTTCCATTCTAACATCTCCACCATCGCGGGCCAGACCAAAGAGTTGTCAGAACACAAAAGATTGTAGATCTGCACAAGGCTGGAATGGGCTAGTAGACCATCAGGAAGAGAATGGAAGAAATGAAAAATGACCATCAATCACCCTCAGTCTGGAGCTCCATGGAAGCTCTTGAAGGCTTGGGAGGAAGTGCTGTGGTCAAATGAAAATTAAGCTCATCCAGCATGGAGATGGAAACATTATGCTTTGGGGCTGTTTTTCTGCTAAGGGTACAGGACAACTTCACCACATTAAGGGCCACTGGACGGAGCTATTCACCCTTTCCTCCCTCAGCCAGAACACTGAAGATGGGTCATGGATAGGTCTTCAAGCATGACAATGACCCAAAACATACCACCAAGGCAATAAAGGAGTGGCTAAAGAAGGAGCACAGTAAGTTCATGGAGTGGCCTAGCTAGTCTCCAGACCCTAATTATATAGAAAAGCTGTGGTGGGAGCTGAAGCCCTGAGTTGCCAAGATTTATAAAGAGTTTCTGTAACGAGGAGTGGACCAAAATCCCTCCTGCAAACTAGCTGACCAACTACAAGTAACGCCTTACCGCTGTGCTTCTTAGCAAGGGTTTCTTCACCAAGTACTAAGTCATGTTTTGCTTGGGGATCAAATACATATTGCACCCACTGACATGCAAATCAATTTATAAGTTTAATATGTTTTTTCTAGATTTCTTGATACTCTATATCTCTCCATTAAAATTAAACCATCATAAAACTTAGACAGTTCATTTCTTTGTGAGCAAACTTACAAATTCATCAGGGGACCTAATTACTTCCCCCACGATAGATGGATTGATTTATAGATCAACTAATTTATCTTAATTGTCTCCCAGGTAATAAGAGGACGCTCTTCCAAGTCAAAGCCCTGTACCTTCACAACCAGTTTCATACAGATCACCATGATCACAACCTTGCCCTCCTCGAGCTGACTGACTCCATGACCTTTAGCCCTACCCTCATCCGCCTCTGTCTGCCCACCAAGGACTTCAGTGAAAACATCCTGATGCATTCTGGGAAGACTGGGATTACAGTGACTCAGGAGGGCAGCAAGAACCAGAATATGGTCTACATGACACTGGACGAGTGTCGGCGTGAAATGAACATCTCACATCCGCTGAGCAACAAAATGTTCTGCATGAGGAAGCAGAATAAAACATCAGGGAACCAAAATGAAACTAACGAGAGCCCAGGCTCTCAAAGAAACCCTAATGTACATCTCAAGCTTCCAAATCGAGCTCACAGGCGCCCAAACAGACCTTTGGGGAACCAAACCAGAGTCCAGGGAAGGCCTCATGGACACACAGTGAACAGGATCCACAATCAAACCCGAAACAGTCAAAACGGGGCACCAAATAGAGCAGAAAGCCACAACACCACTTCAAAGGCTCTGAATCTTGAGTCCTCACATGGAAACAAGTCGAGGTTGGAGGCCAGCAACGGGCCATGTGACGGCCTGATGCCGGGGTCGCCGGTGGCCACAGTAGAGCAAGGAACGGCGTTCCTGACCGGGCTGCTTATCTCATCACCGGCAGACTGCGAGGCCAGCGGTGGCGGTTTGGTGTTCAGCAAACTGTCTCGTTACCTGAGCTGGATCCAAGCGAGGCTGGAGGTGACCGAGCAGCCCGTCAACTCCCAAGTCACCCAGTATCCAGAAGATCGTTAACAGGCCGCCGCCATCTTTGAAACGCTCAAACGGAGCCAGCTGGCGACCGCTTCTGGTTTTCACTTTTCTTTTCTGAACAGGATATTATTAACAGCTGCTCTCCCAAAACACTGAAAACTTTGACGGTAAAATTTTGTTGTACTATGAACCTTTTGTCTTACCTTCATTTTATATGTTCCAAATGGCCAAAAACAAAAAGACAAACTGGGAACTTTCTGCTGCTGAAGTGCACAAACATTGCCATAAATATTTGTATGTGAAACATGTAAATTAAAGGTTTTTGAACAGATGTAATCGGGTTCAGTTCTGCCCAAAATAAAGTCTTCAATACCCACAATCCATAGCGCCAAATGTAGCAATCAATCAGATACAAGCGCTACAAACCAACATCTGTTTTATTCAACAAGTTTTTACAGTACAAAATAAAAACATATGAATTGAATGGATAAAGTTTCCAGGAAAACCTGCCGGGCCTGCAGGATTGTGGGTGGTGTAGTCTAGGAGACAGAGGACAGAGGAGGGAAGGGATTCTGTTTGCTGACCACGAGCTTCTGGTGCTGGTGGGAGATGTAGCCTTTGATGTGACCCTGAAAGAGGACAGAGAACACAGAAGAAGAGCTCAGTCCATCAGCTCACCTGAATCCAGGTGGGTTTCTGAGCGTGTGCTTCCTCACCATGTAAATGAGGTTGGCCAGGATGCACTGCACCTCATCGATGTCGACGTCCTCCACCTGCATCATCCTCAGAGCCACCAGGAAGGCGTCCAGAGGTAGCTGGTGAGTCCTCAGCAGCAGATACCTGCAGAGAGAGTCAGGCAGGGCGCTGGCTGACCTTTCTTTGTTTGCAAAGGATACCACGGTGAAAGATCTTCACCGTTACCCAAATTTAAGTGACATTAAAGAACAAAGCTTTATAAAAACCAAGGCATTTCATTTGAGGTCCAACTGCTGTCAGAAACTTCACATCCAGGGTTTAAAAACATTTGACTAACTCTCAAAGACAGAGAGTATAAAACGCAGCGCCAGAAACCAAGTGTGAAAATCTCTAGACCAAGACCTTACTGTAGGACCACAGAGCCAAATAACTGTGTGTAACCTTCTTGTTGTGCTCGTGGTTGTTTGTGTGCTTCTGGGACACTCACACTTTCTTGAAGAGGTTCCTGTAGGTGATGATCTTCAGCTTCTCCAGGATGAGGAAGATCCCGCAGCGGATGAAGAAGGTCTCGTGTTTGGACAAAGCCTCGTTCAGCAGCAGCAGGTTCCCCTCGCTGACACAAACATTTACCTGTGAGCTCACCTGACATGATGCCACTTCCTTTGATAATGGCCCCGCCCCTCTGCTTACCTTACAGCTTTGGTGACATCAGAAAACTGCATGAGGTCATACTTCCTCAGGAGCTGATGAGTCGGCATGTGACCCTGAAATACCAGCAATCATTACGCTGCTCCCACAATGCAACACTGACAGTGCCAAGTTCTCATCGGGATCTAAACTTTTGCACACTAAACTCAGCTCCTTACCAGCAGCATCTTGACAGGCAGCAGGTAAATGAGGATCATCCTCTTGTTCTTCTGGCTGGATCGATGGCAGTGGTCAAAGGCGTACGACAGGAACTCCTCGGCTGCAGACGCAAGAACAGATTCCAACTGTGGTCCAAACACGAATCATTTACTAATGCTTATGTCTGCAGTATTCCTCTGAGAGTACTGCAGTATTCCTCTGAGAGTACTGCAGTATTCCTCTGAGAGTACTGCAGTATTACCTAGTTTGAAGTCGCTGTCAAACATGCCTTTGCGGCCCACGTAGTATTTGTAGGTGACTTTCTGAGCTGGACTGTAGTCGTTCTTTAGGTTGGAGCTATCGATGGCTCTGATCAGAGGCTTGCACAGATGGAGCTTATTCATCTGCACACACACACACACACACACACACACACACACACACACACACACACACACACACACACACACAGAGCTATAATCAAGCACCAATTTCAGTCACTGATTAAGAAACAAAATGTTTCGGCTCACTAATGATGGACTTCACACCTTGAAGTAGATCTTGAAGAGCTGGTTGCTCAGAAACATCATCCCCCACTTCTTCGAGTCCTCAATCCCTGCACGACTACCACCGTTTGAAAATGTCAATGTTAACAAGAACCGTCCGTGAACACCAAATATAATAAATATATGAACAGAAGATGTCTATGTTTACTGACTTGTCACTGGCACAAACTCTAAAGCAGCTCATCAGCTGCTCTGCTGCTTTTTCCAACATCTCGCCCGGCTGACCTTTACCCTTCTTCTGCAGCTGCTGCTCCGCCTGGACACAACATTAAAGATATGAGGGGTGGCTCGAGACTTTTGCACAGGCCTGTATATAAACACACATATACGGATGAATATGACTGCTCAACAGAAAACAGTGAAGCCTGTTTAAAGTTCAATTACACTGTTGGCGAATATCCGGAGGTCCAGCGTGACAGCGAACATCACGGGCAGAGCCCTGCAACAGAGAGCGGTGTGTTCAAAGGCGGCACGTTAAAATCAGCTTCATTCTGCTGCATTAGACCTGAACTCACCAGGTCTCCTCCTTGTGGGACTGAAAGGCCCTCAGGAAGGACGTGAGGAGTCAAGGAGCTGATGCAGACTGATTATTAATTACTGACTCAAGGACAGATCATACGATTAAGAAACAGACTGAGCGACTTTATGAAGGTATATTGAACGACAAGCGTCTGGAACTTGTAGGCTTCAACAAAATCGTGATTGGCCACAGCATAGGTACACCTGAAGTAGCACAAATATACTGTTTGTTTTTCTGCTCCTCACAACACAAGTAATACATCACCATGTGACCCGTTGGTCCCACCTGAGGTGAGCTGCGACCATCTCGTCATACGGCGGCTCCAGAACCTGTTGACATTTCTCTTCTGGACTCGCCAGCTGTAACACACGTACACACAAACACACAGAGGTTAGGCTATCTCCCAGCAACGCTCAGAGTTCACCTGAGTGGGCGGGGCCTGACCTGGAGTCGGGGGTTGGCAGACGTGGGGGTGTTTGAAGGAAAGCAGCTCGGCACAGAAGGAGCCCTCATGGTTGTCGATGGCCTCGTACACCTGCACGGAGGAAAATGAGACGGACTTTAACCAAATGAAATGAGGAAAAAAAAACACATTTCAGACAGAGAGAAAGGTCAGAGGTCACCTGCTGCAGATACTGGTTGATGGTGATGTGCGCCATGACAGCTGATCCAGCAGCTGTTTGAACCTGAAGATGGACAAAAACAGCTTCATTTCACTTCAGTTTTTCCACTCAGATATTGACTTTTTTCTATTTATTCTATTTTGGAAAAATAAACATGAGGTTAAAGCTCCAACAGCCACTGTAGCAAAGAAGAAAATGCTTTACTTCAACCTCCCCTGACTTTGTGCTTTCCTCTGTGCAGCCTGAAAGCTGGGGAAACCTCCACACCGCTTTAAAGAACAGGCCTTATATTACACAATCACTAATAATAAAATAAACTTTTATAGAAAGAACTAATACTGCTGGCACTGTGTGAGAAAAGTAACTTCCTCCTTGCAGCCACACCCAGACCTGCTGAATGAAGAAATCACTTCAACAGAACCTGGAACAGCGGGAGAACCTCCCCAGGAACGCTCGCTGTTCTCTAATTATAAAAGCTGAGCTGATGATCTGAAAGGAGTGACAAATATGACAAACTAAAAAAAAAAATCATGAAGGGGCAATTACTTTTTCATAGCTCTCTACCTACATCAGCTTATAGAACTTTATTAAAAAGTCTGCTTGTTTTAGATGGAAATTTATTTTAATAAACACTATTTGCTTTAAAAATTTCGAGAATAAAAAAACGTGTATTTATTTTATAGAAGACACAAGCATATACGGTCACATTGTTGTTTTATTTATTTTATGATTATTTTTATTCCCTCCATGCCCTGCAGAAAATGTGTGCAGGTTAAAAACTCTTAATATCACAAGGTGAATTTATTACATTTGAAGCCTTTTCCGTCCACAAACGGAAAATTCACAGATGTAAAAAAAGAAGCGAAGCCACAAAAACAGAAGCTCTATCTTTAAATACAATAACCAGGCGTCTTTAATGATATCTAACATAAATAAAAGCGCATTTGTCGCCGGGTTTCTCCGTGAAACTGACTCCCAGCAGCTCTTATCGCTTTGATTCCTCCGTTTCCGGTTAAAATACACTGTTAAACCGCAGCTTCCGGCAGAGAACACACAACAACACAAACATATAAACTAACAACAGACGACTACGCACCTTCAAAACAAAGATTTAAGCTGAAAAAATACCCCAAAGATACTTCGTCTCCATTCAACTGATGAACCTCATAACAACGTCCGGGTCTCTGCGGTCAAACATCCGCTACATTTCCAGAATAAGAGCCTGGAATTCAAAATAAAAGCATTACATATCAGGATGGATGGTGGAGTTCAGTTTCTGCCAAACTAACTAAAATAACTAAATATATAACTTGTAGAGTTATCCATCAGGGAACGTACCTTTTTAACATGATCAACAAAGTGGGGAAATTAACCAAAGAGGATTTCTACTTTATTTATTCCAAACTTTCCTGTGTGAAAGTAAAACAAAGGTTTGATGATCTAGGCATGATTGAGTGATATTGGAAATGGCTCTCCAATCACTGCCTGACCTGCAGCCTGCACAGGCTCCCTCAGCTTCCACAGCTTAAAGTTTCCTGGACCAGTCTGAATGAGCGACACTGCATTGATAGTCTGATACACAACAAAATTCAAATGTCTCCACAGCAGAAGGTGAAGAGCTTGTCCTTCAAAGCAGATCATCATTAACTGTCTAGAAATACTTTGGATTTACTGCAAGTGATGTGAACCAAGAACAAACACAGAGTCCCACAACTGTCTGAAAACACACCACAGACTGCAGCCTGATGAATCCGTGAAGGCAAAGAAAAACGGTGCAATGGCTGCAGCAATGAATCATCCAGCATCAAGTGAGAGGTCCTTAAAGCGAGCCAGCATTCCCAGCCAGCTGGTTCCAGTCAGGCTGAAGATTTTCCTGAACAATTCTTGTTGGTAAATTTACAGTCTGGGATGGATTGTCAACAATGCTCAACAACTTTACAATAGCTGTTTGCTAAAATTCTGATAAAGGTCTTTAGCATTATGAGGTGCTGAAATGTGATGATTAAAATAGCAGACCAGCTGTTTTAAAGGCATGTACATTAATCAGAATAAGGGTCATTCCACCTTAATTAACTGCTGACTTCATTTTGAGGCTAACAGGCTAGATCAGCATGTGGTATGCTGTGACATGGACGAACATCACCACACATGTCCACCACCAAACTTACCTCCTTATTTACAGTGTAGAGCAGCAACAGAGGAGGACATGCAAAGGTCATATTCATTTCACTGAGACACGGTACTACAGCATGTTGTCAAAGAAAGTGAAAAAAACATGTAACTTTACTTTGCAGCACTACAGATTTCATGCTACCAGGAAGGTCAAACCCAAGGTCGAAAGGTCAAACAAAGAAATTTCGCAGTTTTATTTTATACTTGATGTGAGCCAGATTTAATCCAAACTGGACGAATAGTTCAGGATGAGCAATCGACTCCCATTTGAGCCATTTTTGGTAAAATTAGGAGTCAAAATGTGTTCTGCTCATTTGTGGATTAAGTTGAGAACTTCTGCTCTCGAGGTGCATCCACACAGGAAACGACTGACAGCGGGGTGATGGCCAGACACCACAGAGTCACCGACATTCAGCAGCTTCTAGTGAGATGTCCGCTGGGTGAACAAAGAAAATTTCCACAAACTTCGAGGTGAGCGAATGAAGCGACGACCAGTGAGAGTGAAGAACATAAGGCATAGGAGGCAGTGGTAAATACATTAGAGGGTTACTAGGTGACCATAGCCTAGCACGTCTGCTGGACACCGAGCAGCAGCGACGAAGCGCCACACCACGAGACCCGACCTCTGAGCATATTACACACTGCAGCCAACCAGCAAGCACGCATCATTTCCTGTTACAGTGAACAACAATTAGTAGAATGAGCGCATTTATTTTGGAAGAAGTTCGTGTTTGTGTGGCTGCAGCACTTTATGTTTCCTCAGTGTGCAGGTGTGCAACAACCAGTCTACAGCATCATACCTGTGGCCTGGAACAGCTAGTTCAGGTTTCAGATGAGGTACAAAGCACAGGCTGTAACAGCTGGACTCCTTCCTGTGTGGCAGAGGTGATGTAGATGGATGTAGGTGGTCTCCCTTCTCATCGTTATCACATGCTGGAAGGTTTTCCTTGATGAGAGAACCAATTCTGCACCATCGTACGTGCATTATTAAGTTTTCAGCAGTTCGATATTTCAGGCACGAATGAAAACATCAGCTCACAAAAACATTACAGACCTCTGAGCCTTCTTTATGAACACATGCAGTCTATACAACAGCAGGTCCCAGTGAAGACGTCTTAAAAAACACCACAAACAAAGCCTCTCTTAAATCTTTATTGGCACACGGCTGAATCAGTCCTTTTTTCTGCAGCAGAAAACAAAAAGCAACAACAATAAGAGCAGAACGATCATTTGGTGTTTTCGCTGACTGCATGATTTCAGTTAAATATTTCTTAAAGTTTTATTTTATTTTTGTCAACCAGCAGCAATCAGACACAGAGAAACGACGAGGAGACGAAGACGTGAGTCTTTACCTCTGACTCCAGAGGGCGCCATAACAACACAGAGTTTGCAAGACAACATTAATTCGATAACTTTAATTCATCAGATAATATCATGTTATAATGCTGATTTACATGTGACGTGATGAGTAAGTGGTAGCCACTAGAAGTCCCTATTAAAGATCTTTAGCATCTGCAAGTAAAGGGAGCCACATGAAGGGGCAAATTTTAATTTATACCTTATACTGCAACTCTGTTAGAGTTCAAAATAATCTTTATTTATCTGACACTGGCCCTTCATGTTTCAGCTTCCGGCTCTTTAAGGCCCTCCTCCCTAAAAATGCTCCCTTCTGTTTGGTTTTTGGGAGCCAGCAGAGGGCCAGCCCACAGCCTGTGAGCTGTGATGTTGGAGACTGAGGATTCAGAGCAGTGTGAAGCCTCCAAGGAAACACTTTTACATAAATTTACTTCATTATTTTAAACTTTTGACAAGTTTAATATGAACGTCTGAGCCTGTAACATGACACACATGACAGCAAATTATGAAGAAGCCCACTTTCTTCTGATTGGACAGCTTCAGGAAGCTGCACAGAGCGCATCCAGTGTTGGTGAGTTGAAATCTTATAAACTGACTATCCAGGGGAGTCTGAGGCCCGGGGCCTTTGGCTCACCTTTATTTTGCATATGTTCACCTCACTGGTTGAAATGTTTGTTACCAATAAATAAGAAAAAAGCAGAATAGATTTGATTCAAGTGGCCAAAATAACTTTTGGCTACTAAAAAAAAATCCACTAGAAGATATTAGCAAATATTCACCCATCAGATTTTAAAAGTGGCCACAAGTACTAATTATACTGTATCAGTCACCACGAGCAGGTAAAGTCACCATCTTACTTATAGCTATTTATTGGTTGGGTCTTAATTATAACTCAAATAAATACCAGCACTTGTTTGTAGCTGCCAGCTGGTTACCAGTACCTGCAACTAGCACTTAATAGAAGCCAGCAGTGCTACCATTGATAGCAGCAGGCAGTAGACGTTCATAGCCATTGGTAGTTAGCATGTGGAAGTAAAGCCACCAGTTGTTGAAAAGATGAACAACTGAGCAGTAGAGATTAATAGCAACCAATACTCACTATTAAGTAGTGGCTACAGCTGGCATATCCACCCTTTAGAAACCATCAGTGGTCATTTTACAAGTAGCTAAATAGCCACTAGTAGTTATACAAAGCCATGGTGATGTACAAGTAGTCACATATTCTACCCAAATTAAAATTGTAGCCACCAATAGTCATGGTACCAGCAGCCAACCGGCCACTAGCCATTTTAGGCATGATTCACATTGGCCCAGGACAGTTTCACTAGTCGCTGTGCTAACGTACCTGCTAACGTACCTGCTAATGTTTCTTTGTTCAGCCATGAGAATCAATCTGATGTTTGTTCTGCATAAGTTTTCTCCCAGGTTGTTCCGCCCCACAGTTTGAGAAACACTGGCCTAGGGGTTGGTTGCTGGCTGTTGTTAGGTGAAATCGTGCATACATAGTTTACTATTCACCACCAAGTAAATGTTAGCTTACTTTTGCAACTGACATGTTTCGAAGGGTGCAACTTTCACTTGTAGGTGAATGGGCTCTGCTTCCAGTTGGTGCAGTAATTTTTCACTGTCGCTTGGCGAGGAGTTCGTGAGTGTTTGCAGCCAAGGCTGCTTCTTCCATGCAAACTATGGGCCAATCTGGTAGCTGCCAAAGCAACTCCAAGGAGGTTTTGTTGTGCAGCACCCTCTCTGCGACTGATTTCACAAGCAACTGCCAGCAACCACTTGCCAACCAGTTGGGATGTACACACCAGTGGTTGCCAGGCGATCTCTAGCCCTGTGTGACCGAGGCCTGTTTAAAATGATGTCTATACAAATAATCATAAATAGTTACAAGTAGCCTTCAAATATATTTTTATCACCTGCATGATATGAGTAGCCATGAGAGCTTATAGTACTCTAACTACAAATAACCAGCAGCAGTCACTAACATACAACTAATCACAAATAGTGGTTATTGTAAATTATCACTTATCAATTTGGCCAATCATATCACTTCTCAGAAAGAGTGGGTGGGACCAGGCGGCCATCCAGCACCACCCACTCGAGCGTGACTAGGAGGCTGCATGAGTCCCTCACTGCTGATTGGTCCGTGGTGGAGCCCGGCGCATGGCGAGTGGGAGGGGCTCAGTTCACTGCATCCAACTGTCCACAGACAGGGATACTGACTGAAAACACACACACACACACACACACACACACACACACACACACACACACACACACACACACACACACACACAGTTCATTTAATCTGAATTACTGCTATATTTACCATTTAAGGCAGTGAGCGGAGCTTCACCTGGAGCTGTGAGGAGGAGGCTGTGAGGAAGGGGCACTGCTACTCAGGGGAAGGGAGGCAGAGGAGGGTGATGAGGAAGAGGAGGTGGGGCGAGGGGAGGAGGTGCTCCATCCATCAGATATCACCTGAACCCCCTCAGACAGACACACTGAGAACACACAAACGAATCCAGAATTTAGGAACAATAATGGTAATTAAATATCAAGTAAAAAACTAACATGAAAAACACATTTTAAAATCTTTACATAAATGCATATTTCTGTTATTTAATATACAGTGTATTGTGTTAATATTACACATAAAGTCGTGAGAATTTTGTTTTTAAATTACAGTAAACATGAAGCAAAAATCAAAATAATTTTTTTAGCTCTTTAACGATTGTGTAGCTTGTTTCTTATTAACCAAGAGTATACATGTACATGTGTAAATTCATACCAAAAATAGATGTTTGCATATAAAAATTACAAATGTTTTATACTGTAAATATTTAGCAAATACAGAACGTGTGACTTCTACATATTGTTTTAAATAAACATAAACAAACACATGTTTATGCACTAAAGTTTATATTGTGTAGCAGTGTACATACAGGCATGTATATAACTAAATATGTATTTTTTTACATAGATTAGTGGAATTTTTTTTGCTGCATAGTTTTACATTCATGTTGAAAGAAAAATATTTAAAAACACAAATATCTGTGGGTATTATAGCAAATAGATTTAAATGACAGAAACATTGCCTAAAAGTGCCTCTGCAGTGTTAAATATGATCAAAAACATTTACAAACACACACTGTTACCTGAGGAGTGTGAGCGGTGCGGCAGGTAGGCCGTGGGGTAAGGCGTGTGTCTCCCAGGGTACCCGTGGGGTTTATAACCGTGGTGATGATGTGATGTCAGCGGGAGGCTGCTGCCATAAGGAAAAGCTCCACCCCCTCCAGCGGAGCACAGCGACCAGCCTGACACACACAAAATTAATTTTACTTAAAATGCATCGAAAAGCAGCTGTGATAGCAAAACACATACAGATACACGAAACATGCAAATCACAAAAAAAATTAACGTTCAGAAAAAGTGAACAAAACAAAAATCACACATTTGATACCCTGTAAATGAAACAAGAGTTTAAGCTTTTTATGTAAATTAAAAATGTACATAAAACCTTTTTCTTCCTTTATAGTCAAGTTTGATTAAAAAAAGTAAAAATCTAATGTTTTTATTTCCACTTTAAGCAATAAAACCCCCCAAAACAGAGCAGAAGACTCACAGGACTGAATCCCAACGAGGCCCTCTGATGACTCAGGCAGACTCCGCCCACCTGGGATCCTGAGGAGGATAAATCAAACCCCACCATCAAGACAGCATGTGTTTGTGTGTGTGTGTCTGTGTGTGTGTGCATGTGTGTGTGTGGTTTATATTGTATAGTGTCTCTCACTTGACACCCTCTCTCCAAATGAGTGAGATGGTGGAGCTCGTAATGACTCTTCAATCGCCCGCTAACGCTAACTTCCTCTGTTATCCTGGTGAGAAATGCTAAGCGTTAAGTGTAAAGTGTCACCAGTCATCGCAGGCACATGGCTGTGCAGTAAAATATCTCTGGATGTGACAGAAAGCTGACTCAAACACAACTACACACTCGTTATATGGATCTGACAGCCGGTGTATTTAACCACATGTTGATTTTTCAGGACGGTTCGTTTATCTGAAGAATTTACTGTGACGTTTGGGTCCCGTCGGCTCACACTTTCCATCCCAGTGAGTAAAAGACGAGCTTAAATTGAAAGATAGTAGCCTTCTGCTGGGACACATTTCTATTTCCACCTCTGACTGTTCCAAAATAACAGAAAAAGGAAAAGAGCCTCAGTCCAAAGTTTGGCCTGTCCAGAGATTTATCATGAAGTTTACGTCAGGAGCTGTGGCCCTAACTTCTTCAGGTCAATAATTTTGGATACTGAGATACTGTTTATCACCACTCCAAAGTCTGCTGAAGCTCTCTGAAGCTCTTCTGCACTTGAATGGGCTTTTAGTCATTCTAGCAGTCCTTCCAGCAGTTCTTGCTCAACCCTTTCCATTGAAAAGTAAAAGGCACAGAGCATTTGAGATGTCGTGTTACCTCCCTCAGCCTCTGAGAATAGCTCAGAGTGGGTGAGACTCAATCTCTGTGATAACAAAGCCATAAATGTTACTAATTTCAGTTGTAGTTCAAGAGAGGTTCCTGTTTGTTCTCTTCCACAAAAAAACATGGCTACAAGTGGATTTGGTTGAGTAGGCATATCAAAAATAATCTGATACTAAGGATCAGAACATTTTACTACAGAGAGTAGGGTGCACTGTTGATATTAAAGGAAATGCACTGCACTGGTTTGAATGGTATCTAGCTGATAGATTCCAGTTTGCTTAAGTAAGAGAAGGGTCTTCCTCACATACAAAAGATAGTCATGGAGTTCCACAGGGTACTGTGCTGAGGCCTATACTTTTTACTTAATATATGCTTCCCTTTGGCTGTATTTATAGAAAACACTGCATACATTTTTGTTGCTATGCAGAGGATATTCAGCTTTATTCATCCATGAAGCCAAATCAATTGGATAAACTACAGGAATGTCTTAAGGACATAAAGGCCTGGATGACCTCTAATTCCAACTTCTAAATGCAGATAAAACTGAGATTTTTGTACTCGGCCCTACAAACCCTAGAAACATGCTGGCTAACCAGATACTCTGGATGGCATTACCTTGGCCTCCAGTAGCACTGTGAGTTATTTTTGTTCAGGATATGTGCTTTAATGCACATAATAATTAAATATGTAGCTTAGAATCATCCTGTCTCAGAGTGACGGTGAAAAGCTAGTCCACCCATTTGTTACTTCTAGGCTGGACTGTTGTAATTCATTATCTGGCTGTTCTAAATAAATCCCTGAAAAGCCTTCAGTTGATCCAACATGCTGCAGTCCTCTCTCTTATATTGTAGGCTCTTTATAATATAAAGGACTACCACAAACTGAGGTAGTATGCACATTCTCCAGAGCCTCTGTCATCACAGCCATACCTAAATCCTTCTCCCATGCAAGTATTAAAACATCCACTGATGGGTTTTGCACGTTGGATAAGTGGCCATAGATGGAGGACACAGCAAAGCTTCCATAGGATGGTACATTTGTTATTCTGTAAATGTCTGCAGAGGTGAGAGTAGTTTTTTCTTTTAAAGACAGCTTTCCACTAACATGAACATGAACAGGTGGCGTGTTGGTCTGGTCCATTTTTAAAGCCTAACCTTGATAGAGAAGCTGTATCTGGATCTGCTTTTAATGTTATCTGTGGTGAAAATGTTGCTGCGTTCCCAACATGCAGAAACTTTAATCCAACAATTTAGTCGGCAACACTTAAGTAGCGTGAGCTTTCAGCAGTTCCCCATTACTGTAGACGCTATCTGCTGCTGCTGAGGTGGAGCACTTGAGTTTTGAAAATTGCCTCACAAATAACTCCTTGAAATTCTCTGAAAATTTAATAACAGATACAGGAACTCTTTAACCTCCGTACAGTCTTAGCAGCTACAAAGCAAAATTACAGTGAACTCATCATAGACAGCCTTTGTTACTTCCATGATTATCAGATGTGAAGTATTTCAAAGGTTTTGTGCAGAAACGCACTGAAACATCTAAACACTATCAAAATGAGATTCCTAATTATGGAATAACTGCCAGCAAATTACAAATAAAACAAAACATATAATGTACAAAACAATTACATATTTTTCACAACTTTCCATTCTCGTTGCCACATGAATGGAAACATTTCTGTAAAAATCTATGAAAAGATGTAGGAGATGTGGATTTATGAGAAGCTCATGGCAGGAAACATTTTTTTATAATTAAAAATATCACAGATTGAATCTGAAATTTAATCTCTGGCTCTCTTCGATAGTGTGTCTTTTCTCGTGTCTCCCTCCCCTCACCACCAAGTGGACCCGCGTGGTTCTGCGGGAGGTTTCTTCCTGTCAAAAGGGAGGTTTTCCTTCCCACTGTTGCCAAATGCTTCTTCATCGGGGGTTGTCTTTTAGTTGGGTTTGCTCTGTGTTACTGTAGGTTCTTTACCTTACAATATAAATATTAAGGCAACTGTTGTTGTGATTTGGTGCTATATAAATAAAATTGAATTGACAGTAAAATCATGTGCTGCAGAGCTGAGGTGTTGATGTGCAGAGTTACCTCTCTTTGGCATCCAAGAAGGCTTTAGCGAATGGGTTGTATTTGATCTTCAGTGCCGTGATCTGCACAGAAAAACACAGAAATATCCACATGCTGCTTTGTAATAGATGTTATTTTTAATAGATGTTATTTTGCAGCCTGCAATCAACAAAGCACCTGAATTCTGAAATATTATGCATAAATATTTTGTATGCATAACAGTCCATTTACTAGGGAGAGGCTTTCATCTTTCATTGATCTGTTCATTTGCAAATAATTTCTGAATCAGACTTCTAGATGAATATCCATTTTCATATCCACTTATTGTAATATTTCACAGTTCTGTTGACTCTGTTTATTAAATTCTTCCTGTTTTCCATTTAAATAATTAGTGTGTGTTTCCAGTCTGTTTTTATGACCTGTGATCTCCATCAAATGAGAGAATAGATTATTAATAACCTTTTGAGACCCTAAAAACCTGAACGTGACCACCTGAGTAAGGCTTGCTGTTACAACATTAAAACTTGAATATATTATACTCTCAACAACTGATTCATCTTATTAGATTAATCACAGATTTGGCTTTTGGCTAATATCCAGCTCTGAGCTTTTCTTTTTTAAATAAATCAGCCATCTGATTTTTACCTTCATAAAATTTGATATATTTGTCTTTAAATGTCCAACTAAAAGGTATTGTGTTCTGTTTATAATTCCAGGTCTGTGTCCAACAAATCAATTTTTATTCAGCAAGTCATTGAAATAAGAAACACTGTCCAATATTTCATGACACTCAACCAATATTAAATCTGCTTAACTGGAATATTCAAACAATTTTAGCTTGCTGGTGTTGGCTTTAACTTTGATATATCAAAATTACCTTCACTTTTCTAAGAGCGAGATGTTACTCTGTATCTGGGCAGTAAAGTGAAACACCAAGTGAAGCTGAAAAAAGGAAAAACAAGCATGTTCTCGCGTACCTCTTCGTTCTGGTAGGCTGTGACAGCGATGAACTGAGTTTCTTTGAAGGAAATGTTGGAAACCAGCCGATGGCGAGAGCCGACGCACACGATGTGGAGCTGAGGCTCGTATTTATGGAGAGAGTTCAACATAATCTGGAAGGACAAAGACAATTATTTCTATGTTTTCATGCCCAACTA
Source organism: Pterophyllum scalare (assembly GCA_024447675.2). Lineage (NCBI taxonomy): Eukaryota > Metazoa > Chordata > Actinopteri > Cichliformes > Cichlidae > Pterophyllum > Pterophyllum scalare. The sequence goes on along the minus strand of JAMQGT020009253.1, from coordinate 52,379 downwards.
TAATTATTTAGACTCACATTTATTGTATAGTCCATTTATTGTGCATGTTTTTCTGTGCCGAAGCACTTTTAGCTGACATTCACTCACACTCCAATGGATACCTGTCTTTCCCAAGGAAACGTTTATATGACCGGAGGAGTTGGAACCACAGACCTTTTGATTAGCAGATGTGCCGCTCCATCTCCTGAGCCCTAGCTTTTTAAATATCTATACCTTTTTATACTCATGAGAACCATCTGTGGGGGCAGCTGTGTGCAGAGCGGGTATTCTACTGATCAGAAGGTGAGCGATTCAATCGCTGGCTCATCTAGTCTGTGCACTGAAATACCCCAAGTTGCCCCGATGCATCCATGGAGTGTGTGAATGTAAGCTCGACAGTGCATAGAAAACAAAGGTGTTTGTATGAATGTGTGAGTGAAGGGATAAATGTGGCTTGTAGTAAGAAAGCACTTTGAGTGCTCAAATAAAGTAGAAAAGCAGTATATGAGTGCCCGCCTACCTATACACATCTGTACACAGCTACATGTCTTTATATGCATTCTTCCAGCTATACCCATTCATACACATTTACATCTGTTTGTAACTGTCTATACAGTACCCATCTGTACCCATTTACACCCATCTAAACCTTTATTAATCTAGACGCGTTCGTGCCCATCCATATCTGGTTATAACATCTATACCTGTTAGTACCCTTCTGTTTTTTGTAATTTGCAATCATCTATATATCTTTTGATATGCTTTCATCCAACTATAACTGTTTTGAACTGTCTATATTCATTCACACTAATTTGTACTCATTTATAATTGTTCCGTTTCTCCACATACCAACTCGATGTATATTAATGGCCATTTGTAACCATCTATATGTGGTTGTCCCCACCTATACTGTTCACCGTGTCTATATTCATCTCTTCTTCTTCTCCTGTTGGACCTGCTTCTATACAAAGATTCCAGTCTTTGTCGGTTTCTGTACTTGTTCGTTGTATACAAGTCCGTTCTCTCTAAAGAGATCACGTCCCTAACGGTAAAAACTTGGCTCTGAAAGTTTGAAAAAATCCAAACAGCTCTCTACTTTTGGATCAATTAAAAACATTAAAAAAAAACAAAGGTAAGTGTAGTTTTGTCAGTCAGTCAGTTTGTCAGTCTGTCTGACTGCAGGAGAGTTTATGGAGTGGAGCCATCTTTGTCTTTTGGCCAAAACACTCTTTTATCCATCTGTCTTTCTCTCTCGTCCATCTCTCCATCAACTCCCCCCAAACCCCCCTCCCTCACTAACGAGAGCCCAATTAACCAATCCGAGCTCTCCGGCGGACACACAAAAACAAACTGTTTTCTATTCAGATTGAGAGGCTGGCTTCAGATCTGACCCCGGTGCTGTGTGTGTGCTGGCAGTGCCCACATTAGCTGGAGTGTGTGTGGGCTCTTTTTGAATATAGTTTACCTCTCTCTCCCTCGTCCATCTGAAGCATGATGGGTAAATTAATTTCCCAGTAAAAAACATAATTACCATAATGTACAAATAAGCTGAGCAATTATTTCATTATGGCCGAGCTCTCTGTTCCAACTCTGCATTACTGCCCGGTGTGTGCGTGTCATGTTTGGACAGGGATAATGGGGTAAATATAAACAACATTATTGCCAATTTTGTAGTGCTGCGCACGTGTGTGTGTTTGTGCGTGCGCGCATGTACGCAAAGGCCTCTGTGAGTGCTGAACAGCTCTCGACAGGAAGTGCATTAAACTGCTGCTGGCCAATTAAGAGCTGTTTATCCCGTTCCCGTGGTTACGAGGGGGCGAGCAGGTGAAGTGAGCGGAGAGAGGGACTGAAGTGGCTAATTAGAGGCAGTAGTCTCTCGCCTACTTCAGTGCAATACAGAGGGAGGGAGGGAGAGAGACGCAGACTCTTGACATGAAGAGCAGGATAATGGACTCAAGAAGAAGAAGAAAACAGAGATGGAGAAGAGTGAGAGGGTGAGGAAAAGGAGAGGTGAAGAAGAGACAAAGGAAAAGTGAAAGAGATGAAAAAGGAGAAGAAAATAAAAGATGCAAGAGGATGGAGAGAAATGCAGAGAACAGATGGAAAAGTACTGTTAGAGAGAGAAAGAAAGAAAGAAAGATGAACAATGGAAAAAGTAAGAGATCAAATAGATTAAAGAAAAAGAAAAGAAGACTGGATGAAAGAAGAATAAAATAATAAAGAAAAATGAAATACAAACACAACAAAGAAAAAAGGAAAAAAGAGAAGAGAAAGAAAAGAAACAGAATAAAATACAAAGAGTGGAAATCTGAAGAGACTGAATTATTAAATAATTATTGAAAACAAGTAACTGCACAAAGAAGTGAACGAGTCAGCAGGTTTTTCAGGCTCTGAGGGACCCACCTGTCCTCCTCCGTTCACCTTGTTGGTGAGTTTGACTTTGTTGAAGGACACGGCCGCTTTCATCCAGTGAGCTCCGAAGTTCGGAGAGTCAGGGTGGATGTAGATGCCGCCGTGGCCCCGGCCCTCGCCGCGGCCTTCTGCGCGGCCGGCCGCCACCCACTCCCCGTTCACGAACTTCCAGCGGCAGCTATCGGCCGGCACGAAGTCCAGCAGGAAGGAGTACATGGAGCTGGGGTCCAGGCCGGAGACGCTCACCTTCAGGACCGGGAACATACGCCTGCAGAGACACGCACAGTCGCAGCGTTTATGTGGAATTCAAACACTGAGTTAAACACAAACTCCACAGATTGTTGCTGGCCTGAAATCTGAAATAATGTTTGTTTAATACACAAAGGACTTTGTTCAGTTAGACACTAATTTAAACCTCAGCACTTGTTCCTCAGGCTCTATTGTTGAGATCAGTTTGAATTAAAGCATAAAACAGTTGCTTATTAAGACACCCAGATGTTTATTAAGAGGGTTAATGGATAGTAGTGGAGTTCCTCTGGATTCAGTGGAACAACTGTGTAGTTTCCATTTCATTAAGGCCCCCCGTCACACAGGCCTACAGACGGTAGCGACCGCCTTGCAGGTAAAAGTTGTGCCTTTCTTGGTTGCAGTGGTAAGGCTCAGGGTCCTTGAAGTTATCTGCAGCAGAAATAGATGTAAGTGTATGAATACATGCCACGGGGGTGCCTCGGGATCGTAATTGACCCTTTTATTAGCTTTAGCTTCGTTATCTAGGTAAATTATCATAAATATTTATTACAATTGACTTCTCAGTAAATACTTGCATTGATATGGGATTCTGATTTTAGTCCTCTATAGCTTCAGTTGTTTTGAGTAGAATCAGCTGTAATGATCGGGTTATTCACGTCATTAATCTCTGGCCCCCTTCCACAGTGCGTCTCCTGTCATGGCCCCCTCCCATCACCACCAAAAGGTCGTGGCAGATGACTGCCCCTTCCCCGAGCCTGGTTCTGCTGGAGGTTTCTTCCTGTTAAAACAGAGTTTTTCCTTCCCACTGTTGCCAAGTGCTTTCTGATAGGGTTTGTCTGATTGTTGGGGTCTTTACCTTACAATTTAAAGCACCTTGAGGTGACTGTTGTTGTGATTTGAAGCCATATAAATACAATTCAACTGAACCTAATTATCCACTGCACTTTGTTTTGATTTTTTAAATTGTTTTGGACCATAGATGAACGTAAATATACACGGAAAATAAAATTTCATGTGACAAATAAATTAGCAAACAAATACAAAATTATTGCAATCACTACTTTAAGTTCAATCTATCTGTAAAATATCTGGAAAAATGTGATAATTCATCACGGTGACACAATTAGTTGATAAATTAATTTGAAACTTCAGCTGCACTGATACTCAGAGTTGCTGCTTGTAGCTTCTCAGGTTTTCTAGGAATATAGTTTAGCTTTGAACAGTTGGTCACAAAAGGCATAAACTGAAAGAGACAGTTTTCACTAACTTCACTCAAATTACAGATGATTTATCAGTAAGACAAATAATTGTTGGACGGAGCCATAAAAATAAACAACCTAAAAAAAAAGTTACTGCAATTTTGTTGATGATTGCTTCAAACAACCACAGGTTGCACAAAAGCATTTTACACATACCAGAAATAATTTTCAGACTTTTCAGTTTTTCTCCAAAGAGCCCCCCCACCCCCCACCCCATTTTATTTTAATATGCCAGTGCGGTAAAGAAATGTATTTCTTTAATAACTGTCGATGGCAGACTGGATAAAGAGCAGTAATTTGATACAGGCTGGATAAACTATTAGCAGATAACCAACCATCTGCATGTGTGAATATAAATGTATCACCTTATGTTAAAAATACCAAAGTTTCCATCCTTTAACGCTGCTTTCAGACAAACAGTCGGCTCTCAGCAGTAACAGCAGTTGAAGTGGCGTCCTGCAGGTGTAAATGGAGTGTTTGCCCACCGCAGGGCGCGACTGGTCAACACGCCTCGGCTCGGCAAAAAAAACAAAAAACACACAAAATGAAACACACAGAGGCAATGGTAACAGCTGCCATCGAGACTAATGAATAACCCCCGGTTAACGGCAGCGCTGATCTGGAGTCAGCTTCAAGCAGAGGCACTCTGCGCTCGGGGTTCTCCTCCTCTGCAGTCACTTTTGGGAAAACGCTCAGAAACTTGTGTTGTTGGCATCTGAAATAAAGACATACAGAAACACCAAGTCTCTGTTCACCAAAGCATGCGCGGCCACATCCACTCAGGAGAACCGCCAACCAAAAATATTCACGGCACAACTTTTAATGCGTCGCGTTTTGAGTCTCATCCACAGAAACACCAAGTGTGAAAGGTCCTCAAGCTGGTCTTTGTCACAGAACCTGAATCCTGTATTTTCACTCAGTTTAACATAATGATGTTCTCATGTTAGAGCTCTCTGAGTGGAACAAAAGTTTATAAAAATGTTGGCAACTTAATGTATTGTTCCCCAACTGCTGCTGCTGATATAAAGTTATTCATTTACTATCATAAAGTCACAAGTCGAAGTCGAAATGTAGCTGTCAGTATGTAAGAGACATGCTGAGCTGACAGTAAACCTCATATGGACCCTGATGGTTTGTAGGGTCACCGCCGCCTCAAAAGCCTCGTTTTCCTGCATCCTTTCTCTTTTTTTAAACTCTAGCTGAAGAGGTGGTGTGGAGGTTAGCACAGAACTGCGTCTGTGTTCGCTAAATGACCTTTCAGCTCGTAGACTCTCCTGGGCGGAAAAAGACAACACAGTTTAGTGAAGGACTGAAAATGACCAGTTTATGATCTCCCACCATGTTGGAGACAGAATACTGAGTCACTCCATGTTCTGACATCCATGATGTCATCTGAGCAGACAGTTGTAGGGATAACAACACTGAAAACTGCTTTAGCAAGGACTGACATTAGATTAGATTATATCTACAAAGTATTCAACACCATACACGGTTTCTTCAGTACCTCTACAACCCCCCCCCCCAATATCTCTCTGAAACATCTTCGAGACCTCTGCAAACACAACAAAGACACAATTCAGACCTCTACAGCCTCAACAAAGACCAGAAAGATCTCCTCTTTTACTTTTCTTTGAGACCCTCTTTGAGGCCTTATGAGACCAAAATCTCCTTAATTCTCTCCTAAAGCACTTCTGGAACTGCTCATTCTCTGGAATCTCTTCAAGACCACCACAATCTCAAACACCCCTGAAGCCTTCTCCTTTGTGGAGCTTCTCCCAGACCCCTGTAGACCCAACAATGAACAATAAATAATGGAATCTCTTCAGGAACTCTACAATCTAAAAGCATCTAAAACCTCCTGAAGTACCTGAAGAATTTCTTGAGACCTCAACAAGCTCACCAAGGACTTCTGTAACCTTCTCTCTGGGCTCAGGCCTCCTGTGATCACCTCTAAAACCTAAACCAAAGAGACGCCCAGTAATTCTACCAGTTACTGTGCATAGTGACTTAGTTTGTGTATATATATTGTGTTACTGTGTACATACAGTGCCAGTCAAAAATCTGGACACACTCACTGAGTGTATTGTGAATATTGAGCATTTTAATCTACTGTGGATATATTGTGTACATTTTGAGTATATATTGTGTATTATATATTGAACACACCTCACTTCTCCGCCCGTCTGTACGTTCAGCAGCAGTTGACAATAAAAGTTGATCTGAGTTGACTAATTATGACGACTTTGCTCATGAGTAAACACATTAACATGCTTTACTGTCAGTGAGGTGAACAAAGGCCTCAGCAGCCCTGAGCCTCGGCTGTCAGGCAGAGGTGGGACTGGAAAAGGAAGCATTACTTTAGCTCTGATGTGACGTCTGCGAGTGAAATGACCCCGAGAGCCAAGCTTTTTATCTCCAGGCGCCTTCATTTTATCAAAGAAACATTTTGTCAAAAATGTGTCCACCTTTTTCTTTAATCACCTGAACCTGTAAATGAAGCTTTATTTCTGCTGCTGCCTGGAAACTAATGTCCACACGCTCTTTGAAAAGGTGCAGTCTGTTGATTTATTGAGGCTTTATTGCAAAGTTACCGTCCATTCTTGGTGACGATCATCTCGTTAGTGATGTGCTGGAATTTCCTCCACAGCTCGGCGTCCTCCAGGGTCACTCTCAGCTCCCTCTCCGTCGGGTCGCCCTTCTCCCGGCCGGCCTGCAGCTCGCTCTCCACGGCGCTCAGCAGCCGCGACATGCAGCGCTCGGCCGAGCCGGGGCTGCACATCGACCCGCCGGCACCGCCGGCGGCCTGATCTGCCGAAGACGCCGAGCCGGACTCTCCATCTTCCTGTAACCCTTCCACCTTCATCTGGAGAAGCAAAGGCAGTGGGATTTAGCGGTGACCAGATTTACAGTTTTAGTGAACTTAAATAAAGAGGTGCAACTGTTTTTGTTAGTGTTTAGGAACTTTACAGTCAATCTGGTCCATGTTTGACTGAGATGAATTTCCAGGGCTGATTCTTAAATTTGGGCTCAGTGTGAATATTAAAAAAACCACCTTTACCACAAAGTCACAACAGCCTGAAAGCTACAGCAGTACTTCAAGAACAGGTGGATTTCTCCATATTCACCTGTGAGCTCTGGTTGGTTGGACCCCCTGAATCTGAAAAATGATGTAAATCCTGTTTTAAATGCTGCGATCATAGATGTGCAGCCTGAATGCCACCCGCTGCATGAGATCCTTTTCTTACAAGGCAACTTTGAACTACATCAAGCCTCTAATTAAAACAGTCACCGGCTCATTAACAGTCGGTTCCACTTTGAGCTCATTTCAGGTGTTTCAGATCTCAGGTGGGCGTGCAGCGTAGTGACTCAAGATCACAGCAATAAAGGCTTTACTCTGTAAATTTCTCTGCACGCTCTGTAGCCAAAATAATCAGTTTTATTAAAATAAATGAATCTCAAACGTGTAATTACAGCTGGATGTCATGGATGCCCTCTGGACTCTTTCTATTTACTTCTTGATAAACTCATATTGTTCCTGCAAATTTCTGCATTTGAAAACTCTGGCCTGAGTGCGTATGGATACGTTGGACATGCAGAGGAATAAACTCGTGCAGGACGCTCGGCTTTAACGATCAACAGGAAATTACTGTAAATGTTTTATTGTGTTAACTGACTTTGAACTTTAAGTACTTTGAGTAAAGGTGCACTGGAACAGAAACGTTCACTAACTTAATTTACAGTTCACTGATTCCCACAAAATTTTAATGTCTTTAATGTTATAAATGTGTTATGAATTTCAGTGAGCGCCTTTCTTGGCTTTTATTGTGGAGGTGGAGGGAAACGTGGCCGAAACAATAATTAATTATAGAGCGAAGGATGAAGCCCTGCAGGCTGTGGGTACATTTAAACAGTTTGTTTTATTGTCGTGCCCATTTGTGTAGATTTTTTTATGTTATACTTTTTCCCCTTGAATTTCTCCACATTTCCCAGTTTAACATTATATTTGGCTCAGTTCATCACACCACAGCAGCTTTTTAATCTGAACGCTGGAACCAAGATTTCCGTCTGATCAGATTTTAGCGAACAAAAGCCGAGCTTGTGAAGAAGAAGCTGGTGTCAGATACGTGAATGGGAACTCTGAAAACCCACCGGCAAGATTTTACTCCGCAAACAATAAAACCAGAAATGATCTGCCAGCAATCATCCGCAGAAATCCTCAGATTTCAGTTTGTGTTTGCTTTTTTTTGTTTTTATTTGAAAGCTTCCTTTTCTAGCCTCTCTTTGTCCACTCAGACAGCCACACTCAGCATAGGAAACACATTACTGTCCAACAGGATGGGAACAGTGGGAATAATAAGCTGGAGTTAAGAGACATTTAATGGAGTGTAATTTTTCTGTAGGTTTATTCTGTCTCAGCACTGCTGCTGTTGTTAGTAATGACTTTAAACGCAGGACTTTTTAAACCACACTGAAGGTGATTTAATCCCTGCTTCAGGGTCACACTGATAGGACCCGATGCCATTATTTCCATAATTTCCCAGTCGCGTTTAACAATAGTTACACGCTTAATAAAATCAACCCGAGGTCTGTTTGAAAATGTTGGCCTGGGGAAAAAAGGAAAAATCCAGGAGCTTTATTCAGCTTTTCAACAAACTCATTTAGCCCCCCCGCTCTCCTTTCTTTATTTACAGACTGAGACCCTCTTTAGTTTGGCAAGTGTCAAATAAAATACAATTTTTTTTAAAATGTGATTTTAATATAAAACTCAACCCAAAAATATTTATAAAATAATTTTACTGAATATGACGGATAAAATGAAAGCAACAATTATTGCTTTAACTTATTTATTGTAAGAAGTCCTGTGCATCACAGTCAAATCAAAGCATTTGGATGATTTATTAAATTTATGGTCTGAAAATATTAAGATTAAGAACTAAATTTTAATTTAATTCAGCCTATTTAAACCATCTCCAGTAAATTAAATATAACACTGGGCAATGAGCCCTTTTACAATGGTACATACACCCCTTTATTTAAAGGGATTTTGATTAAAAAGTAATAGAAAATAAATATTATTCTAAAAGTCAGTATTCCTCCCTTCTGCTTATTATATTGAATTTAAATGTAAATATTACATTTGGATCTGAATGCTGTGGGTGATTTCACTGTTCACAAAAACAGCAAATGAAGTTATAAACACACAAACTGAGGAGTCATGAAATAAACACATTAACTGACAGCTGAGTGCAGGTAAAAACTTATTTTCTGTCTGATAAACTTTCATTCCACCTGCTGCAAAAATTCCTTCAAATTTCTGGAACAGCAATCTCGGAATATTCCCCCAACATTTCTCGTTTACCTAAATCACAATGAAAATGTCTGCTGGCTGATAACAGGTGAAGCTGCAGGCGAACGTGCATCAGATGAAGACAAACTTACCTGTGACGCCGAACAGGTGAATTAATCCTGACGAGGCGTTTGTGAGGAACCGGGAGACAAAGTGATGGAGAGTGGGCCGTGATGTGAAGCCGCTCAGCATCAATCACTCTGCTCTGCCGCGCTCTCTCTCCCCGTTACACACTCACACACGCTCGCCATCTCTTTTCCCTTCTCTCTCTCTCTCACACACACACACACACACACACACAAATCTGCCACTCACATTTCATTCAGACTCAGTAAATCTGATGTAACACACAGAGATAAAACAGACAGTGCAGTTCTTTGTTACGTATGAAACAAACACAAAATGCCCACAAATGTATCCAGTTACTTGCTTTTAGTTTTCATTTGTTCTTCCCTCCACTTGAACGCAACTTTCCGTGGTGGATGAGTTATGAGCAGTAAAAATGAGGAAAAGGGAGCTTTAAAAAAATGACTGTGAGCACAAAGATGACCCCAAAAAACCACGAGTACAAATCTTTGATTGAACCTGAAAATTAATGCAGGAACATGTGGATGTAAAATGGCAACTGATCTCCATGTTCAGATTTTATAAACTTATAAAAGTGGATGAGGAATATTGGAAAACTGCAGCTGAGCAGGAAAACCAGGCTTTAGAGTGAATAAATCTGGAACCCCGGCCTGGTGAAGACAGGAGCGCAGCAGCTTCATTTAAAATAATAACAAAAAGTCTTTTGTTGTCTAAAAAGTGCAGATTTGAGCTCTGACAAGGACAATCAAACTTGATTTTTCAAAAAGAAATCAAGAGTGAATACATCATATGGTTGACCTTCCCTGAGCCGGGCTCTCTGAGAGGTTTCTTCCTGTTAAATAGGGAGTTCTTCCTTCCCACTCTCTCCAAGTACTGTTCAAATAGGATCGATGGATTGCCCGGGTTTCAAAGGGTCTGAATCTTATTATATATCACCATATACAACTGAATTACATAGTCACACTCACCTTTTTCTTCTTTACTGTGTTATACATTTGATTCTAAATTAATAAAATAAATAAAAGCTACTTCTGGCTGCTCCCTTGCCACGAGGGTTCACCACAGTGGCTGCATACCTGTTTTTCTTAACTCATACATCTCCACTTAAAGCCTCAGGCAGAGACCAACCGGCAACCCCCTGGCAACCACCAGTTGCTAGGGGAAAATGTATGCATTCCCCAACTGGTTGGTGAGTGGTTGCTGGGTAAAATGGATTGCACTGGTGGAGTGCTGCACCAAAGACCTCCTTGTGATAGTTTTGGTAGCCAGCAGAATGCCACGGTTTCTCATAGGAGGATAGTGGTGCAGCACCATTTACCTGTTTGCAACCAACTTCACCTAGTGACAGTCAGAGAACACACAATACATGCCAGTGGTTACCAGGCGGTCACCAGCCAGTCTCTGGGCCTAAGACTTATTTCTTTGCACATCTGTAGAAAAATAAAACAAAAGTCTCTATCTCACAAAAGTATTCAGACTCAAAACTGGAGCAGCTTGTATCTGGAAGCTGACTCAAGTCCACCTATGACAACTAGGAACTCGAAAACATATAGCTCTTTATGAATATGCAGAATCTGTATGTAAGGATATGATGTTGAAGCTCTCTGGTTAAGTTCTAATAACAAGTCACGTTTAAGACTTTGGTTGCATGGGCATGGGCATTATTTGATCCACTCATTAACAATGCCTGTTGGATGGAATACGAGGACCTGGCTCACATATCTGCTAGCAAATCCCCAAACCCTGAAAAATGTGCTGTTGCTTCCACACAGGCAAATGCAGCTGATCAGCAGATGAACTCCCAGATCGGTGACACTTTGGTTTGATGCTTGGTCAGTTAATGATGACCGACAGATGAAACAGGAAGACTTGGAGGAGTTATCCGCTGGCTAGAAGAGCAGCCCCAAACAACTGGTCTTAACCCTTATCTGTTAACAAAACCAAGAGACTAGCCAAAGGGCGTCCAGGATGTCACAAATTAAAGTGATACAACCCTACTATTCAATCTGCAATCAGGATAAACTGGAGAAGGCCAGGAACCTTGGTGGTAAAACGGACTAGTCCTCGGGGAGTTTGAGGAGGCTGGACTTGAACTTAAGGGGGGCTAGCAGTAATGTAGTGAGCACAAACAGTAGGTCAGCGAAATTCAGTGACTTGTAGTGACAACAGGCAAAATGACCAGAGATGAACTTTTCTCATCTTTGAGGTGAGAAGACCACCAGGAGGATTAAAGGATACGCTGAATGACACGAGGGGTGGTGACTGAATGAAAGGTGCATTCATTCACAGGAAGCTGGTACTACAGCAGCCACTCCTTTGGGTAGAGAGTAGCCAGCTGAAGCCATCTGATAAGCACGCGTCCTAGGCGCCTTACTCTGGAGGTCTTCTGATTCAGAAGTCACTGGCCTTACCTCATCTGGCCTGGGAAAATATTGTATGACGCAGAACATCGGGAAAAGCATGCTGCTGCCATGCCCCGACTCTGGATAAGCACAAGATAAAGGACTGAGGCTGAACCACGTTGTTATTGGGTCGACGTCATCAGGAGAATGGCCATTTTATTTATTCATAATGAAATGCACGACACAGTAAAGTGCTCCGAAAACAGTTCTGTTACCCATTTTCCTGAGCGTGACATCAGCTGTTTAACCAGCTGATTAATCACTACAACAAAACGAGTCGGTCAGCGGACCGACCTCCTCTCCGCTGCACGTTTAAATGCCATATGACGGTGTTGAAGAAAAACAGCAGAAGCTGCTGAGATCAGCATGTAATGGAGAATAGGTCAGATCCAAGCAGGAACATCTGAAAAGACATCCGATATGTGGACAGCCTAAAGAAGGGAGTGTGTGCGTGTTTTAATCAGCCGCTGGTGCAGGCTGAAGATTACAGGCTTTAGAGACTTAACGGGCATAAAAAAGGGAGGCAGGTACACAAAGCCAGGTAACACACACGCACACACACACACACACACGCACACACAGACGTGGGCAGAACAACTTATCAGTTTATGAGGGAAGTGTTTGTGTTGAGCTTAATCATATTCACACATGCTGCTTCTTAAATACATACAAATATTTATTGAGATAAAATCAGTTTTACAGTGCAGACACACAAACAACAACAACAACAACAACAGAGTGTAATGTTTCAGCTGAAAATATCTGGACCTTATGTTCTGCTCGTTTCCTGTATTAAAATCAGGGACTCCTAGAGTGGCTCTGCATAAATAAACCTCAGCTCCCCCTCTGCCTGAAACAAGCCTCTCTTACGCCGGTCTCTTTCGGGCCTTCTCATTGGTCAGCCCCTGGAAGCCTGCGCCTGTGAGCTGACCTACGGGTTCAAAGTCAGTGTTTTTCCAGATGTTTCACTATGAGCGTCTGACTTTGTATGGTGATGATGTCAAATATGGAGGGCGGAGCAGCCTCTAGGATCTACAGTTAACTCAGTCACAGCATCGTAGTGGGGTTAAACAGACACGAGGACCTACACCAACACCAATGAGGACAACTACATTCTGAGCGGTGGAGAAACCCAAAAGCAGCAGCTGCCAGACTGTTCTCAGCTAAACGGGCCCAGATCAGCCTTACTGAACTGAATGAAAGTGTGGACGAGGAGAGCAGCCATGGTGCTCCTCCTTCAAGACGTCTAAGGATCGTCGTGAAATGAAGGAACGATGAGGAACGATGAGCCAACAATCAGACGAACACGTTCAAAAGCAGACAACAAAAACACAAAAACATTTTCCCCCGAGGGAAAAGTTTGTTCTGAAACTTTAAGACCGAAGAGCTTTAGATATAAAAATGAAGCGATATTAAATATTAAAGGTGCACCACATGAGCAGCATCGCTGCGTGTTGAGTTTCAGGAGGAGAAAAGAAGAAGAAGTAGATCCAAGTAAGTAAAAGTGCAGAGCACACTGATCAGCAGCACATCTGCTCCTGACGGCAGCGAGTGCCTGAAGTTTGATGTGCCCGGCTCCAGATGTGGTCAGTATGGAAGCTCGTTCCTGCCACCGGAGACAAAAACTCTGGCCTTAGGTCACACTTTCACCCATCTTCAAATTCTGAGCCAGCTCTGGGTTTTTCTTTCCAGTGCAGGAGACAAACTTCCATAGACCAGAATTTTTCTTGCAGGTACAAATAAAGCCAAAACACCTCCATCGCCCCCTGCTGGCTGGCTGGTGTGAACTCAAAGATGTCTTCACAGTATTAATGAACTTTTGTAAGGTGGAAGTACAGAATGAATCAGCTGCAGTGCTCACCTGTCCAAAAGTACCTGTTGGCTCTTTCAATAACCTCAACTTGAAATTTTAGGACTAAAAGGCAAAAAAGTGAAGCTCAGTAAGACGCCATTAAAATCAGAAAAGAAACACGAGTTTATCCCTCACACACGCTTCCTTTAGTTCTTTCATGAGTTTTAGATGGAAAAAAGGCGACTCAGGGAAACCTGAAGGTCTCAGTGTTTAAGCATTAACGTGAAGGCTGAGATTAAATTTGCCCACAGCTGCTGTAATAAACTAATAAACTGGTTATTCAGTGTTTCTTTACTGCTCAGAACAAACAGGAAGCAATCAAAGTAATTCAGGCATCGAACTGTGCAGCTGCATTTAAACGGTTTAAAAAGGCAACAGTCCCGGAGACAAACCATCACCACCACCAGCAGCAGTATGTGCTGCGTCCTGATTGGTCAGACCGGTGATGACTCAGAGGGGTGGGAGGAAGAGGGTGGGGCTTCCTAGACACATAGTGAAAATAATTTTATAATGGCGTCTCTGAAAAAAAGAAATATCATATATACAGAGCTGTAAATACTAGCGTTTATCAATCACTTAAAAACTTTTTTAGTTATTCAGTTTATTACAGTAAAAATTCATAACTAAACTTTATCGAGACATAATATTTCACCACTCTGAAGAGCTTCTTGTATTTTAAAAACAAATAAAAAGACAAAATTGAAGTGAAAAAGTCCAGAAACACACAGCAGATCGCCTCTGCAGCTAACACGGCTGAGCCTCAGGGTTTATCACAGGAATCCTTATTTTATGGCTCCATTAATGTTTCTCATAGCTGCAAAGTTCCTCTATGACAGATATGGTAACATGTTATTACATGAACATATATGGCTTTCATTATCTGGAGTTCCACAAAGGTCCATCGTGGGGCCGCTACTTCTTTCTCCATATGAGATTCCCGTTGGTTAAATGATCCATGATGACAAAATCCCATTTCACTGTGATTCCTGCTTAAAACTCCAACTATGTCTGAACGTTGGAAATCCCTGCTCCACGCAAAGGCTCAGAGTCAACATCCTGAATGTCAAACGTCTCAAATCTTGTCCTGTAGCATGCTACGTTAAAAACACTGTTCCCAGATAAAACACTGGCTCTTTGCTTTGGCCCAATAAGGAGTATGTGTATAAGGTGTATGTATAAATGCATAAATCTCTCCCGCCGCTCCCTCAGCGATCACAGCTGTGTGCAGTGAGTGCTCATTCATAAAAGTGCTTGAAGAAAATAAAAAACAGACGACTGACCTGAAGGATCAGGGGTTTGACTGAGATTTGTGGAGAAGGCCTGAATAAAGATTTGCCCCTATGCTGCCTTTAGTAGTGACATGATAATTGTGAGTGGAGTTACAGCTACCTTAACAACAAACCATGGCTAACCAGGTAATTACAGAGTCCACAAAATAAGCCTTGTTATTAAAAACAGGATACAGCCTGTGCCCTGCATTTAGTTAATAAGCTGAAAAAATACATTTGAAAGGCTAAAACAGAAACATGAACCTGACTTAGAGAATCACATGGCTGCAAATAACCTCGGTGACCCCGGTCAAATATGAAATAAAACCGCAAGACTTTGAGACCCAAAGAATGGCAGTCACATCACCCTGGATGGCTTTTACTGAGTAAGCTAAGTTTCTCCATTGTTCTCGTGACACTTTGGATTTTACGTTACGTACTTTTTGTGCAGCGCTTGCAGAAAAGTCGCCATCTTGCAAGCAAACTGCAGACGACCACAGCAATCTGCTGGCAACCAACCCAATCACAAAGAGCTCATCGAGCAGCATCAGATACTTCTTTGTGACCAGTTTCACCTGGCAACCTCCAGCAACCCCTTGCCGGCTGGGAAAGCAGATTTTTTTTTCCCTCCAGTGGCCCGTGGTCCCCAGAGGGTTCCTGAGTGGTACCTGGGCCTGTGTGACTGATGCTTACTGTGACTCAGTGAGTCCAGATAAACAGAAAGGCCGTGTGATCAAACCTGCGGCTCAACCGTCGCCCACAGGGAACATTTATGCCATCACAAATGAACTAAAACTAAACGATAATGTAAAATCCAAACTACAAAAGCTGCTTGAAGAACGGGACGCCGTCCCACAGCCGGTGAGCAGCACGAGGAGGCGGAGCCAGGCCGCTGCGTTTGTTAAATAAATGAACTGTTTAATTGACTTCAGTCATGCGATTGATGACGCAGCCTTTCCGAAGGAGTTTCAGGAAGTTTAGAAACCCAAAGTTCAGGAACAACATGTCATAAAAACAACTTTGTTCCAGCAGCCATGAATCAGAGCAAATTGCAGCTTTTATACCCTACATGATAAAGTGTGGATTATTTATTACTCATTCTTTTTCATTATGTTACGTTATGCTTATTTGTTATCTGAGGACGGACGGCTCCCGTACTGCAGACGGAGTCTAAATGCAGGACCTAATAAAGTGACTTGAACCTGAAACATTGCTGGGGTTGCACAGGAGGTCATCCGCCAAAACAAAGGTCGGATCCCAGCAAAAGCGCATCACTGAAAATTGCCCCGGTGCTTTGAATGCACAATAAGAACAGAAAAGTGCTGACAAACCAATAAAATCTCCCTCAACAGTATAGTGCTTAGAAATGGAAAATTACACTCAGACCAAACGTACGATAACGAACGTGCACGTGTTCACAAAACCTTCCACGGACAGAAACTACGCTGGGAAATGGATTCATGGCAGGAAGCATTATTGAAATAAAATATGAGACAACTTGAAGGTTACAACACGTTTGTGTTGAGACTAAAACCAGAGTGTCACCGGCATGTGTGCAGGAACACACACCCCGAGCTCAGGTGTTTGTCTTACCTGGCGAATGGGATGTATGAGAGGCCGTACCTGTGGAAACAGCAGCAGCAGTCAGGTGACAGTAACGTGTGTGTGTGTGTGTGTGAGTGTGTGAGTGTGAGTGAGTGTGTGAGAGTGAATGAGTGTGAGTGTGTGAGTCTTTATACCAGGTGAAAGCCAGAAACTGCAGGATACAGAAGAGCAGAGCGAGGCCGTTGTTCTTCCACTGCGGACACACAACAACACCAGTCAAACACAACAATAACACAACTCGGTGCAGCCACACATTTCAGCACAGTGTGCGTCTCACCCAGAAGGCAGCGCAGAGCGTCAGCACCAGGCACACCTGCAGAGACAGGCACAGGTTCACTCAGGTGGAGTGTACAGGTGAGCTTACTGTGAACTGGAGCTTTGGACCACGTTTGTGCAAATTATGAGACAAATTCACATCATCATCAACAACAACATTTTCTAGGGAGAATTAATTGTGTAATCGTTACAGTGGATGCCTTAATCAGCGCGAGAGGGGTTACCGACTGTTACTGAACCGGGGGCACACAGCACTTTCTCTGTGGTATCACGACCCTAACCGGACCTCTACTGTTTTTGGAGATGGCTCAACATCTGCCCGCCAACAGTTCAGTCTCTGCCGCCACCGAGAAGAGTTTCGCCATCAGATTACTTGAACTAAATCAACAGGAGAACACCATGGAAACCCTTCGGCCGTTCTCACCAGCATGATGACGGTGGCGAGCACTCGCTCCTTAGCCCACATGGTTCTCAGCTGCCGGCACGGACCCATCAGGAACATGGTGCTGAAACACATCAAGGGTTGAGACACGCAACACTCAGACTTCCACCACCAGAGGGCAATGTTTGCCTTCATAAAAACACAGTGAGGTCAGCGCAGGCCCTCATGGGATGATGGGTAACGTAGTCTCAGGTTAGGTCTGGTTGGTACCTGGACAGAGCGCAGATGTTTCCCAAAGTGTAGAGGACCGCGAACACAGCGAGCCCAAAGCCGGGGATCCACAACAAGCAGGAACCCTGATCACAGAGAAACAGGAAGCTGTCACCACAGCAGACACAGTCAGCCTGTTACTACGGATACCAAGCATGGACATCGTGGGGCGTCATTTACTCACCAGGATGGAGCACACCACGCCTAAAACGAAGCAGATCAGGAAGCCTTTCACCCTCGTCCCCCAGGCCAGCGTCGACGCCTGATTGGCCCTCTGCAGAGAAGACGTCATCATCATCATCATCATCATGATGTCACAGGCTAAACTCAGCTCTGACCTAAAGCTAAATATTGTTTTTGCTCATAACTTGAAGGAACTTAAATGTTACAGAAGTTTAAAATGAAGTTTGCAGACAAGAAAACAAAGGCTGCACAGCTGGTTTACTGTGGTGTTAAGGTCTGACTAACATCTGGTCCTCTTCTAGTAACTAAATTTCAGTGGTTCTGGCATTTGTTTAGGGCAGACGCGTCAAACCAAAGGCTCCGATATGACCCACTGGACGCTTCTGCAACGTGTAAAAATGACACACATTATTTACTCCTACAGTTTTTCAGTAACAGGCACTTCTGATGAAAATGTCTCTATGCAGAGATGATCCAGAAACACTGCTGGATTCACCACAACATAAATACTCTTGTTGAGTAGCAAATACTCCAACACACTCTCCCATTCATATGAATCGGAGAGTATGTGCAAACTTTTTTAATTATTTATTTAGATTTTTCCATTTTATACAAATGTAACAACATAACCAAAATAATACCAACATGTGGACATGAACAATCAAGCAAATAAACACCTAAAACAATCAACAAAAGAAAAATAATAATAATAAAAAGAAAAGAAAGATAGATAAGAAAAAAAGGAGAGCTGGGCACTGGTGCACCACTTTCACCAATATTTCTAATATTTCTATTGGCACAGCTGAGGAAAATCACCTAAATATATCAGACCAGAAACTACACAACTTTGGGCCAGCAGAGGCGAGCCAGGGAGCCTTCAGCAGGCTTTCATCGATCACACAGAGGAGGAACTGTGGGACAACTTTAGTTTTGGAGTGATGAAGTCTGTGTTACCTTGAGCTGAATTAACTGAAGTCTCACATTCACAGAACAGGCTCTTACTCTGCTGAGGCGCTCCTCCCCTACAGCATCATCAACCTGTGCTCCCCAGGCCTCCCTCCCAGGCTCCTCCCAGGCTTCCCTCCCAGGCTTCCCTCCCAGGCTTCCCTCCCAGCTTCCCTCCAGGCTTCCCTCCCAGGCTTCCCTCCAGGCTATCTTAATGGATTGTGTACCAGCGTTAAAGTCTGAGAATAACGTAACAAAATTAGTAATCAGTTTGTTTTAATCTGGGGACCCAGCGTGGTGCACCTACTGTCCTCTGGAAGTTTTTATATTTTGACGGGTGTAGTTTTGAATTTGAGGAACTGTGTAGGTGGAAGAGAAAACTTTAATTTAACAGGGCAAATGAGGCAAACTGTTGATTGACATCTTTCAAAGAATGAATGCCTCTGAGCCTCCAGTCTTCTACAGTCTCGTCCTGTAAACTGTAACGTGTATCAGGGCGACAATAAAAAGACTAACTCGTGCTGGGCGAACAGACACGCACTGAGGTAAAGCCTGTTCTAAAACAGTCTGGTTTTCTCAGCAGAAAGGTGGATGAGGGCGCAGCAGTGCAGATGTGCTGTCGCAGGTTCTGGTGGTGCACCTTCACAGGTGCAGCATGTCCCCAGTAAAAGAATAAAAGCTGTTCCGTCTTTAAATTTCAATTACATTTACATTTCCAGAGCGTCGGAGACTCTTTATTAACCCTTCTGTTAATATGAAGGATAAATATGTGGGGAGTGTGACAGTGAGGACAGGTGTATGCAGTGTGACGACAGGTGTATGCAGCGAACCTGGCTGCTATTTCACAGCTGACAGGTGTTTAAACTCCTGGTTCAGGTGAGAATGAGTACACTTAATGAGGAACATGTGTCAGATATAAACGGCCTTCATGTGACCTGTTAACTCCAATGAAATGTCAGTTTATAATAATAAAGACACAAAACCCCAAATCTGCCCACCTGAGACTCTGAGGGGAAGCTGTCGGCACATTGTCCAAGTTATTACTTAACTTTATCAATCAGTGCTGTGTGCAGAGGTTAAAGCCGTTTAGCCTGAACTAACTGAGCTTCACATGAACATTTATTTTTGTCTAAGTAGGCCGAACTAGACGCGACCGTCCCAGTGATGTCCATGAGACTGAAGTTTCCTCTCCTCTCTAAAGCGCTTTAACGGAGGTTTACTCCGGTTGTTTATATTCACACTGGGTCTAAAAGTGACTCTGCCGAGTCTGAGCGACCACACCTGGCTGAGTTTACCTGCAGTTTCTGCCACCACACCTGCTTTAACTGGTTAATTCAGACAGCCGGCAGCTAACAGGCTAAAACCCAGGATCACCTCCAGTATGCCGCTCCCATCCGCGTTGCCGTCATCCTGCCCGCTCAGGACCTTCTTCAGTTTATCCATGAACTCCTCCTCTTCTGCAGCAAACACGATGAAGCGCTCCGAAGGTTTCCAGAAGCTTCACAGTTTCAGGTGTTTGTGGGGCGGTGAAGTTGGACCGAATCGAGAGGAGCGCATCAACAGGTGCGGCACTTCCGCCTGCAGTACCGCCCTCTGGGTAAGGGGGCGCTGTTTCCTTCACACGGAGTCAGTTTATTTATTGATCAAGTGGTTACAGAGACGAATGAATATAAACAAATAAAATATAATATAATATAAATAAAATACAGGAATATTCACATCGAAAGATATACAAGATGATTCAAATAGAGAACAAGAAGAAAGAAATAAAAAGCAGCACAATAGGCTAGCTGAAGTAATTATAATTAGTTTAGACGTGCAAAATCCTTTTTCTGACAGTATAAATTTGTTTATGTGTGCACCATATTTTTCCTACACTCATACAATCAAACATTATTTTAAAAGTCATTAAAATACTATTAAAATTGTAAAAAAAAAACAAAAAAACAAAAACAAATCCTACACAAGGTTACTGTGGTTGTTTTTCAGCTTCACTGTTGGCCTTTATGTTTCTAGTCCACTCTGACTGATTTCTCATGGGTCATAAAACAGGGACAGGGACCGTGTGGCTCAATATGGAGATGAATAAAAGACCCAAAAGGTTATGTTTCCTCTCTAATCTTTTTGTCTGCTAAATTGGTGAATAATGTTCTGCTTCAAAAGTCACTCTCCTCCTCTGAGACATGAGAAAGAATTCCTGTGATGAAGTGGTTATCCATTAAAGTCTGTTTTCTTGGTGGTCTCAGGGGACTTTGACCCTGGTGGAGCTCCAGTAAGACGGCTGAGGCATGGACACCTGAACGTGGCACGTCGGGCAGCACTGTTTCCTCCACAGCCACTCCTCGATACACTGAGGAGAGAGAGCAAGTGAGCACCACAGAGCCCAACATGTAGAGGAACTCAGTCTGTTCTAGTGACCCTGTCAGTGTGAGTGTCAGAGGTCATCTACTTGACTTCCTCTGTGTCATCCATCCCAGACAGAGCCTCCATTAGAAGCTCTATGACCCTGCTGAGTCTGTGATCCATCTATGGTTACTCCAGGTGTATTCGAGGGTCTGCTGTGTGTTACCTCTTTGTGGAAGGTGTGTGTGCACTCCAGCTCTCTGCTGCCGCCGGTGCCGTTATTAAGGTTGTTGTGACAGATCAGACACACACTGTATGCATCGCTCTGCAGCACACACACACACACACACACACACACACACACAATGATTAAAGCCACAAAGAGCCTAATAATGTCTTTGTGTTCTCATGTAAACATTAAGTAGTGTTTCCACACACCAGTGACATGACGTTGCGTCTCCTGAACTGTCCCCGCCTCTCGGGTGGCACGGCCTCGGGGATTGTGGGTATGAGGGACTGCCTACGCTCTGAGGTGGGCGTGGTGGCCTCCAGAGGCGAGGGAAGGAGGCGGCGGGAGGAGGAGCGGCGCAGCAAAATCCTCGCTGTGACTGGAGCCTGAGTGGACGAGTGGAGACGAGACAGCTGCATGGCCGACAGAGCGGACTGAAGACAGAGAAACACCAATCAATCAATCAATCAATCAACCGACCAACCAATCAATCAACCAATCAATCAAAATTCAATCCACAGTGATTTAAAGACACGGGATGGTGAACACAGCATATCAGAAAGCAAAGTGAAAAGAAAAATATGACTAAAAAAGTAGAAGTGTAGAAACCAAAGGATGATGATGAGACAGAGGAATGTCACAGTTAGTAAAACCTTAACTCATCACTCTGTAAATATTTGCCTTCCTTCTTTCTCACAGTTTTAGTCTCTTTGCTTCTAATTTGCTTTTTTGAAAGAATAAAAGAGTCTTCAGCAAGCAAAAACACACGAGCTCCATCGGTGCCTCTGGGAGTCTACACTTCCTTAATACCCAGCTGAAAGGCTCAAGGTTAGAAAACAGCAAACAAGACATTTCCTGCCTTTGTGGATGATGAAGATCATAAGGTCTGAACACCCTGAAGGCTGACAGAACGAACTCAAGTAAACTAACACAACTGCCTTTTTCATGGTAACTACAGTCTGCAGAAAGGCGGGCACCGTTTGGCTCCCAATCATAGCTCACTGTGATCCACCCACCCACCCACCTATCCATCCATCCATCCATCCATCCATCCATCCATCCATCCATCCATCCATCCATCCATCCACCCACCCACCCATCCATCCATCATCCATCCACTCATCCATCCATCCATCCACCCATCCATCCATCCACCCACCCATCCATCCACCCATCCACCCACCCATCCATCCATCCATCCATCCACCCACCCACCCATCCATCCATCCATCCATCCATCCATCCATCCACCCACCCATCCATCCATCCATCCATCCATCCATCCACCCACCCACCCATCCATCCATCCATCCATCCATCCATCCACCCACCCATCCATCCATCCATGTCCCGCCTCCAGCTGGTGCAAAGCACAGCTGCTGGGCTTTTAACTGCTACATGGCAGAGAGATCATATTCCTCCTGTTTGGGCCTCACTGCACAGGCTCCCTGTTCATTTAAAAATTCTCTTAATTGTTTTTAAGTCATTAAATGGTCTTGCCCCACCCTGCCTCCCTGAGCTCCTACATGTGCACTCGCCCTCCCAGTCACTCGGGTCAGCTGATAAGCTGCTCCTGGATGTGCCGAGGACACGACGAAAGGTCAGAGGGCACAGAGCTTTAGGCAGCACCTAAGCTGTGGAGTTCAGTCCCACTGCATATCAGACAGGCTTCTTCATTGACCGTATTTACATCACTTCTTAAAACCCAGCTCTCTTCATTGGTCAGTCTGAGAGCTGACTTTTATTGAGTTTTATGTAACTTATCAATTTATTTATGTTGTATCTTTATTGTGTTCTTGTGAAGCACTTTGGTCGGCTTGGTTTCTCCCCATCATCTCCTCCAGCACTTCTGAAAGGGCCCCAAGGTGATCCCAACCCAGCTGAGAGACACAGTCTTTCCATCCCGTCCTGGGTCCTCCTCCTGTTGGCGCATCCCAGAGACACCGGGATCAGATATGAAGGAATAGTGCTCTGAGCACTCTATCTCCAAGGGAGAGCCTTTCAGAGAGTAGGGTTACATCTGCCGCTTGTATCCATGATCTGATTCTTCCTGTCATGAAGATGCAGATGCTGCACCAACCTGACTGTCAATCACCTGCTCCACATGTGAACGAGAGCCCAAGATAAGCTCCTTTACATGAGGCAGCAACTCACTCCCAATCCAGCGTGGCCACTCCGTCCTTTCCTGACTGAGAACCATGGCATCAAATTCAAAACACCAAGCCAGCGACAACGAGAACACTTCAAACCAGCTTTTGATGGTGGTGGTGGTGACACTGCCAAGGTGATAGAATGGGTCATCTGTCCTTTAGCTCCACCTGTGATTACATTCTTTTCTGCTTCTGTTGGTCAATGTCTCAGACAACAGCTGGAGATGTTGTAAAATGAAAATAACCCTGTTCTTTTTGTTGCAATGTCATGAAATACCCATGATGCACCATCAGCTGCCATCTGCCAGCTATCATGCCAGATGTGCATTTTCCAACCCAGAGACGTATGTTGTTCTCTTCCAGTTATTTTCATGTTGTGTGCAAGTGTGTTATTATTCAGGGTAAACTGCAATTGTTGTGCGATGGAGACAAGTGACATAAAAGGTCTCCGTGCCTGCTGGCTGGGACTGAGACTGGTCCAGCTTCAGGTTTTACTGGCAGCAGACTAAGGATTTGTTCAAGCTGGATTTTAGTGACCTATCTGCACAAGCTGCTTTGGTAAAGACATGGGCATGAATAAATGTGCTACACATACGAAACATCTCGTGACTTGTTCCAGTAGGTTCCTTCCAGTACAAAGGCCTTCCTCCATAGAATAATTTATTTGTTCTTCTGTCCAAAGACTCCTGTAAATCATGTTGCCCTCAACTGTCCTCTGCTAGTAGCTCCATGGATTCTGGATACCAAAAAACAGACCCGGGCTGGCAGGCTGATAAGGCCTAAGTAATGTTTTCCAGAGCTCTCCTGATAGGGAAGATCCTTCAGCTATTCTTGGGGGATCTCGAGTTGTTCTTGCCCAGTGTGCTCTGGGATTGATCTGCAGGAATGTGGCTCAGATGCCCACACCACCTTTGAGCAGCTTTATCTACAAGCTTCGTCTGACTGCCACTGTATCAAAAACTTATCATCATTCATGAGAGGCCACAGATGAGACATTTGAATTAAAGTGCTTTGAATTTAGTTTCAGTGCTCGTTACCTGCCAAGATGATTTTGCAAGTCATGCAAAAGTTGAAAAGATCAATAAACCAAAAATCACTTGACAAAATGATACATTTTTGTGAGCATTCTTAATTTCCAGTGATTAAAACTTGTTCTTCCCAACAATCTTAGTTACGTCTCAGTATAAACAGAAATGACGTACACCACCTTCGACCACACTCTGTCTGGAGCTCTTTCTGGTTTTCTTACCGGGCATGGCAGTGACGCTCGGCGGCTAGACCTCACAGGGACCGGAGGCTCCAGGTTGCTTTTGCTTTTAGATCTTCCACCCTCTGACTCTTCTTCTTCACCCTCTTCCTCTGTAACTTTACTCTGCTGTTCCCCGCCCCTGCACCGCTGCATCGAGGAATTGAAGATCCTGGCATCTTCCTCCTCGCCACCCTCATCCTCGTCCTCCTCATCCTCCACCTCTTCCTCAGCCGTCAGAGCAAATGGGTCTTCAGGGTCTGAAAATACTTCAGCTTCTTCTCTGTCTGGATCCATCGTGAGCATACGTATGTTTACGCTTGTGGCACAGAAAGCTGCAGCAGCAACAAACAGTCTGCTTCCTGATATAAGTTTATTCTAAGCCATGAATGCAAACCTGAATGCTACATCACAGGAGAACAGCTACAAGCACACCTACAGGGTGTGAGTGGGCCATGTTAAAGCTGGCTCAATGAAGCTACAGCCAGGCTAGCTTAGATTATAAGCACACATGCCCGGCTGACTTAAAATAATGCTAAACCTGGATGACGTTGATCAAAAATCTATTAGTAAAGCAGGTCAAAGCCTAAAATAAAGTATTTAAATGAAGGAACAAAGAAGCTCAGCATGTGGCAGCCAGGTGGACAAAGAGGAGGCCAGCAGGAGTCGAGGAGCTTCCGAGGAGCGGTCCTGACTGCAGACCTCTCTCCAGGCCCTGCAGATCCACACAGAAGTCCGGCCTCCAGCTCTTCCACCTTCACCGCTGCTGGTATTGTTTGTTTTCTGTCTTCTGAGCGTCTCTTTGCTCTCTGCGCTGCTCTGACCTGAAGCCTGTTAATCCAGTTACTGAAGCCCAGGAGGAGAGAGAGCAGGGAGATTACTGGACAGGCTTACAGGATCTGTGTCACTTCACTGCACCCCAGCCTTCATTGATTAACAGTGTAATCAGTCTGATAATGCTGGACGCCTATATGAACACTGTGTGTTTAATTTTGGCTTTTGATGCAGTTTTTTTAGCCAACTTAAAAAAAAACTTTATTAAAAGTATTTAAGATGGAACATTTTCCTCTGTGCCTTACTTTATCAGTAAAATACCATTAATAATTAAATATTTTACAAACGTAAAGGAACATGGCTCAAATACTGGTATCAACTAATTACATTTTTAATTAATTTTAATATTTATTTGAACTGCAAACAGTATAAACTAATCAAACTTTTTTAAATTACATTTTTTTCATTAATACAATGATTGCTATGAACACAAACACAATAATATTACAGTTAATAAAGTTTTGCCACTTGTTTCGAAGCGAACCGACTGAGCCGGTAAAAAGAGGCTAAACTCTTCTCTTAAGCACAAATAATGACCCTTAAGCCCCACCTGTCCCACTCACCTGGATCGCGGGCTAAAATAAACGTTTGCGCGCCCCGGACGTGTTTGTTGTGCGTGTTTCCGGTGTGAAGGAGGCGGAGCCGCCGCTAGCTGCAGCGTAAACACTAGTTAGCCGTTAGCCACCGCAGCTAAGGTTTTGGAAAAGGTGGACTGACTGTGGGCGAGTTTCCACGCGGAATGGGTGCGTGCTCGCCGCCCTGTCCTCTGCTCACTCAGCCCGCTGCTCCCTTTAACAGAAGAACCGGGACTTTGTTCTAATCTTTTAAAATCACCGAGCGATAGCCAGCTAGCGCCGACTTCTGTGCATGCACCCGTACTAGCCAAAGCCCATGCAAAAATGTATCATTTTTAATTTTTTGTTATTATTTAAAACATTTAGTCTTTTACGATCGCCCCCTAATAACTTCTAATTTATCGGTTGTAGCTGCACTTTAATTCGGCGTATTTGTAACTTATGGGGGGTGGATTATTTTAGTAAAGTTCCCATAAATCACCGAAAAACTGCAGATTTTCACTGCTGCGATAGCCTTAAAGACATTTTAACTGTTTAATTAGCATTAATTGGCTCTCCTGTAATGCAGTCATTTATATGATGTAAACAGTGCATTCACAGTAAAAGAATAAGCGCTCATTCACCAACACACCGATCTCTGATTGACAGTAGCGGCCGCCAATGGGACTAAAGCTTATAATGGCGCTTGAAGATGTAAATAAGGCTGTATTCATCTTTTAAAAATATGCCGTTTAAAAGACTATATTGTATTTATTTAGGTGTTATTAGTGCAGTCTTATTTCAAGTCGATCATGAGCAATGACTTCTTAAATTCTGAACATTTCAAACGAAGCTCCTTTTCTCAGCCAAACAAAGTTACATTTTTCAGACTTTTCTGGTTTGATCTGAATAACTTTTACTTGCCAAATATTTTCACTTCGTTTGTTTACTGGAAACAGTTTGTGTTTATTTGCTGTGACCACTGACATTATGATTAAGGTGTTAATGAGACACCTTAATGTGAAAACATCTGTTTTACTGGCACTGACAAGCTGAATTTTATTCCACCGTTAGTTTGATCATCATCCTACTCATGTAACCAACACCTGCAGTTAAGTAATAATAACGGTCGAGTCCCGGTTCAGGTGTGCAGCCCCTGACACTGACTCAGGTAAATGGAAATCATCCCTTCCTCATGACATCTTCCTCCTCTGACATGTCGACGTGTCCTCTTCTGTAGCCTCCCCTCTGCCCCTTTCCTCCCTGCGCCTCCTCGTCCCTCCTCTCCGCCTGCTGACGGCGGCGATGTGGCAGGTCGCTAGGCACCAAAGCGTGAAGCATTATTGGATGCTGGAGGATTTCGTTGCTCTCATGACCGAGGCCGTCCCGCAACTGCTGACGGACAGGCAGAGGAGTCTGCTGCTGCTGGCTCTGAGGGCAAAGGTGGGTGATCTGGGGGAGGGAGAGAGCTGTAAATTTAGATTCCAAAGAAGTTCCCAGAAGTCTTTACCAGGATGGCTGTTCGGAAGCTCGACTCGGAATGACTATTACTCCAAAGGAAGGGAAGGCTATGAAAGATTTCATGCTCTTCAGAAGTGTCTAACAGGCGTTTGTGGATTTCCTCAGGCTTCTACTTTGGATCATAATAGCTTCAGAGATATGAACCCCCATGGAGGTCCCCAGGGTTCTGTTCTCGGTCCATTTGAGTTTCAGTAGTTTCACAGTTAATATTAAAGCTAAACAGCAGCAACTTTAAACAAAATACAGTGTATTATGTTTCCTTGTTAACATGGAAGTGACACGTCTGTGTCTTTGTTTCTCCTTTTCTCTTTAGGTCACGCTGTCAGACCCCAGATCAGCCGCCCTCCATGCCCATCTGGACAGGATCGGCTCTGAGGCGACGGTGAGACCAGAGGCCTGCTTCAGAGTTCGGCTGTCTGAAAAGGATTTTTGTCGTTGCTGTGTTTCCAAACGGTTTCAGTAAAGACTTGACGTGAACATGAAAAACTTGGACGTAGCTGAAGAAACCTTTTTTTCTCTTTTATGAGAAAAGCAAACCGTACCAGACAAAATACAACAGCTTGAAATTCCACCTCATGTAACACCAACACTCACACCTATGGGCAATTTAGAGTGACCAGTTAACCTAGCCCCACTAACTGCATGTCTTTGGACTATGTATTAATTTATTATTATTAATTATTTATAAACGTATTCTAGAATCACTAATGGGAATTAACCTTAGAAGATTATAATAATGGTTAGAATAATAAAAACTAGAATGAGTGGTGGTAAAAAGCTTCTGCAGAATGAAAGCTTGTGTTTGTGTCCTCAGCAGCTGGATGAAGAGGTAAACCGATGCTGTTCAGCTCTGGTGACGCTCACTGACAAACTGACTCAGAGTCCAGACGACGCTCGGCGCCTCCTACAGGTCAGAACTGCCACCTTGGATCTGCAGCTTCACACAAAGCTTCGTCATTCCACCACCCACCTCTCACTGTGTTTGTCTTCCAGGAGGTGTTCGACCAGAGGTTCAACTCCGCCCTCCAGTCCCTCATATCTGACTTCCTGTCCAGGATCGAGCAGCTCTTCCCCATCCCCGACTTCAAACAGGTGCTCAGAGGAACTTTGGACAGTTGGTCCAGCGTTTGTTCTGTGTTTGTTTTGTATTTATGGACCGATCCATCCATGAAAGTTTGTGTAATAGCTGTCTCTGTCAGGCTGCCTCCTGGCTTGATGCTGCCCCCTCTGGCCTGGAGGACTGTCTGCAGGAGGCGGACAAGGATGATTTGAGGGAGCTGCTGACCAATCGGAGCTGTTTACAGGGACAGGCATTGACAACAGGTAATAAACCACCCAAACTGAAATAATAAAACAAGAATCAGCCTCAGTTTTGATGATCTTTAATGATTTTTTTGTTTCCTTAGTGGGCTGTGACACTGAGAAGGCCCTCCTGTCTGTCTGGTCCCACCCCCTCTTCACTAAACTGACCAATCCCAGCCCTCCTCCTTCTGACACGGAGGTCCAATCAGATGCGCTCCCAGAAGTGAGTAGTCCCTTGCAGCTGGATGTGGAGCTGGTGAAGGTGGAGGTTGTGGTGATTACAGAGGATGAACAGGAGGAGGTCGAGGAGACTGTGATTGGGTCAGAGGCATCCAATGAGAGCTCAGCAGTGGTCATCGATGAATGCTCAGTCACACCTGTGGTCCTGGAGGTGGAGAGGTGAGACCTTTCTTTTAAGTCCTGTGTCCTCCTGAGCCCACAGAGCTTTAATAAGAATCGCCTTGTTCCTTCAGGTTGAGGGACTCATTTGGAAATATAGCCAACCAATCAGAGGACACAGGTAACACACACACACACACAAATCACACACACACACACAAATCACACACTCCCAGAGGAACAAGGTCATTGAAGCTTTTTGTCTTTCTTCTCAATCGACCAATCAGATCTCTCCTGCTCAGAGGTTGCAGCAAAGGCTCTGGACAGCATTTCCCATAATTCCCAGCGTGTGGCTCACAAGTGTCCTCAGTGTGGCAAATGCTTCATCTACCGCTCACAGGTGAGTGTGTCTGTTTGTGGTGATATTTTTGTCTGAACAGGAGTAAAGGATGTTAAAAAGATAAATATAACCACACAAACAGTGAGCTACAAAAACACCAAAGGGATTTACTGAAATATATAGATTTATAATAACGGCATTTAAAGATGGAAAAAGTAAAAAAAAAATTGTAATAGTTAAAAAAAATTTAAAAATACAAAAAGAGAAAAAAGGTTTTAAAATAAATTGAAAAAATAAGAGACTTGTTAAAAAAAACAACTTTTGAACAACGAGCAAAGGTTACAGGTCAGAGCGGCCGCAGTAGGATTGTAGTAGTTTATGTGTAGTAGTACATGTGGTAGTATTTGTATTGTCCAGTTTGTGCTGATCTGAGCACCTTTTAAAGACGCGCCTAAACATTAGAGTCATGTAGCATGAGCACAAAGCTGCGTCAGTCTGGGGTGAAGGGTCGCAGTCAGGATCCAGTTTCAGCTGATCCTAAATCAGCAGCAAAGACTTCACTCCCTTTGATCTGCTGTCTGCAGGTGATCCGACACCTGCGCTCCAACAAGTCGTGCGGCTCGGCTTTAAGGACGTCTGCGCTCGGACCGCCTCAGCCCGGCAGTGGAGACAAAGAGCCCCGCCTTCCTCAGAACAGCCCCCCGCAGCCCCGCCCCGTCAGGTCCCAGTCCTGCTTCCAGTGCAGCGCCGTGTTCAGGACCAATGCCGAGCTGCTGTCGCACCAGCGCACACACCGGGCGCGCCCCGTCTACCACTGCGGCCAGTGCGACAAAGAGTTCCACCACCTGTCCAGCCTGACCAATCACAAGCAGACCCACCTGGACAAGGGAGGCTTCACCTGCAGCAGGTGTGACAAGGTGTTCGAGTCGGCCAAGGAGAGGGACACCCACCGGCTGCAGCACCGGCTGCCCGACCTCACCTGCACCGTGTGCGACCAGACGTTCTGCTCGCAGACGCAGCTGCTGCGACACCTGCAGAGCCACTCGGTGGAGGGGGCCGAGCCCTGCTACAACTGCCGCTTCTGTGACCAGACCTTCTCAGGTAACCCGTGCAGGTAGACCACAGAGACGGGCTAACCCTGTGAAGCAGTTTCTTTTAAATCCTTTATGGATTTAAGCTATGCCGGTCTGCGTGGCCGAGTCAGTGTCCAGCAAACAGCCTCCGAGTGCTGCTGCTGACGCTCGCATGACTCTGACTCATCTGACTCATCTGACTCAGCCCTTTGTGAAGTCTGGTTCTTGGAAATGGGATGATGGTGGAGCAAAACAGGCATGTTTTAGAGCTCTTAGTCTAAAACAGTGTAGGGATGGCAGAGACTGTTGCTTTAATTATAGTCTCTTTTATAAGTCCACCATGACAGAAGGATGGAAATCCAACATAATCTGATAAAATATATGCTGACTCATGTCTGCTGTGAATAACTGCAGCTGAATCCCCACCGTCACCATCTGAGAAGTTATTTTCCAATAAACAAATTCAGCCAGTTTGTCCTGTTAACCCTCAAACAACCAAATATTTCAGCAGCTAACGTAGCTGAGCACCATACTTTTATTAATGCCTGTACAGGTTCGGAGCCACCATCTACAGGTACCCGCAGCAATAACAGGGTTTGTGGTGCAGAATGATTTATATGTAAACACCATGTGAGGACAGCGTCAGAGGCTGTCAGTGGTTTTATCAGATTCATTCGCCTGCTAGTAACGGGTTGGCCTCCCTTTGCCTTTAGAGCTGCCTTAATTTTTCATGGCACACATTCAACAAGTTGCTGGAAACGTTGCTCAGAGGTTCTGGTCGTTATTGACATGATAACATCACAGAGTTGCTGCAGATTTGTCAGCTGCTCATCCACAGCTGCTCTGCTGGATACGTTCTCTTCTTCAGGCCGTTCTCTGTAAACCAGACAGGCGGTCATGTGGGCAAACAAAGTGACTGAAATATGGTGCCACAAAGTGACTTCAGTCATCCTTCTGCTCCATTCTGATGCTTAGTTTGAGCTTCAGCAGGTCCTCTTGACCACGTCTCCATCCCTAAATGCACAGCGTTGCTGCCATGTGATTGGCTGATCAGGTATTGGTGCTAAAGAGCAGATGATGGGGGGTACCTAATGAAGTCATATTACAGCTGGTGACTAATTAATTTCCAGTGAAGTCGTCATAATCAGGCCGTCCTGATTGGTGGAAGAGTTCAAACATTTTATCAGGAACGTCAGTGAGATCTTTAATTATGGAACCAATTAGAAAGTTTATAATGGTTAAAAAAGGAAATACGTTTCACACAGTACAAACTACGAAAAGCAGTTTCATGGTAGGAAACATTTTAACCATAAAAATATCACCACCATCACGTAGACTGTGAACGTGTCACGATGCGTTCAGGTGTTCAGCGGACGGGGTGGAGGTTAATGCCTGTGTAAATGTGTGTCTCCAGGTGTGACCCAGCTTCGCATCCACCAGCGCACACACACCTTCCGCTCGTACCAGTGCGACCTGTGCAGCAAGACGTACGGCTCGCTCACCGGCCTGCACTCCCACCGGGCGAGCCACACCGCCGAGAGCCGCTTCCTGTGCCCGCAGTGCGGCAAGCGCTTCAAAACCCGCGACGGCCTGGAGGGCCACCTGAGGACACACACTGGGGAGCGGCCCTACCGCTGCCCCTACTGCCCCAAAGACTTCACTGCGCTCGCTGGCCTCAACGTGCACGTGCGGCGGCACACCGGGGAGCGGCCGTACGTGTGCACAGTGTGCGGGAAGGGGTGGCCGTCCGGAGGTGACCTGCAGAAACACATGAGGACGCACACGGGCGAGCGGCCTTACGTCTGCCAGGACTGCGGGAAAGCCTTCTCCATTTCCTGTCACCTGACCGAACACCGGAGGATACACACAGGTAAGACGGGAAGCTCAACACATGACCGCGTTGCATAAAGACGTCCTGTAAGCTGCAGCTGGACGTGGACTGACGTTTAGGTCTGGGAAACGTGAGCTTCCAAATGATCATCTGTCCATCTGTTTTCCAGGAGAGAAGCCGTTCTCCTGTCCCGAGTGTGGGAAATGTTTACGGAGGAAGTTTGACCTGAAGAAACACATGCTGTCCCACAGCAACATCCGTCCCTACGCCTGCAGCTTTTGCACCAAGAGCTACACCCGCAAAACTCACCTGAACAGACACCTGCTGACGCACAGGACTGCCGACGGCCAGGTGGCGGCGGCCGAGGAGGCCTGAGGGCTTCAGAGGAATCGGGACTGTGCCGTGCGCGTGTACGGGTTTCACGTGTTCGTTTCTGCGGCGAGTCGATCGCCGCCGCGTCCGAGTCGACCTGTGGCGATGCAGTTTGAGGAGCGGATACTCAATTTAAAAATATTTAATATTTCACATGTTTTGTTTGATGTGCACATATTTAGATTTTTCATACATTTAAATATTTACTGTAAACAGAAAAAACAGTGTATGAAAAATATGAATTAAATATAAATACAAATGAAATATTTATGTTCACATTTAATTAAACATTTGGTATGCTATTAGTAATAAATATTAATTGTTAAATTTTTTTGTAATACAATGAAATTGTTTTATAGTTAAATAAGGGTTATCACAGAGTAAAAATAAATACTAAAAAACAATAAAAAACAATAAAATGTTTATTTTTAATATTTTTGTGAATAAAAGTACACTAGATATATTCTCCTCTGACTAAGTTAACAAAATTAAAATATTAAATATTAAATTCATAAAATGAATGAAACTAATAGTTTAAAACATTGCAGGTAAAAAATGAATCGTTTAATCCTCAGTGTCGATAATTAAAAATTAAAGTGACTGTTTTTCAGGTCTATCAGAGCAGAAACATTTTTTCCTCACTTCTCTGATCTTTATTAAAAATAATTTTCAGTTCGGGCCTGATTTTACTCACCTTTCTGAACTAAAGGAAGCGTCCGTGTTGCCGCTCAGGCAGCGCTCCGAGGGCTCACGGCTGCATCGCCACATGACGGCTGCGGGCCCGCTCGGTCGGCCTGCGGTAGGTCGTTGGTGGTGGTAGGAAGTGTAATGAATCACTCTTCTGTACAGTGAGCGGTCATTTACTACATCATTAATGCTGAGTGCTGACACTAATAGGACCACAACACACCTTTTTTTCTTTTTCTTTTTTTGGTGAATCTGACGTGAAAAGTTGGTGAACTGTTATTAATGGCGATCTTACACGTGACCCGGTGACCCCTGCTGACCCTGAGGTCGTCTGGCACACTGACTGGAGCACATTAATGTTTACTCTGATGTGTTTAATGAATTTTTGTCAATGACTATGTTTACATGCACAAAAATACACCACACTACGAAGCTGAAGCTCTCTGCACAGCCAATGAAAGTGAAGCTGCAGCTCCCTGAACTCGGCCTGGAAAAGACCATTTGTGAGTCTAAATATTAGAACAGTAATTAGCTGCATTCCCGTCAAGTCCCTCATCCCATCGATAGATTCTAACTCCCATCATCTTGGACTGCAGCTTCCAATGGAGGTTCTTGAGGAGCTCCTGCACCACCTACGGGTTCTGGTTAGAGTGACTCTCCAGCTCACAGATGCTCTCCAGAGGAGATCAGGAGCAGTCGTTGCCAGCTGCAGTCCAGGATGCTGGAGGTTTATCTGTCCTGCAGACACGTGAACAGCACAGACGGCCTGATGTTTGATAGCAAAGACTGGAAGTACTGGCTCACAGCAGCTGAACTTTCACAATAAGAGTGAGGAGATCTCTAAGAAACTGATTACATCGTCGTCTCAATCAGGTGAAAAATTAACCCTCATTTTCCGCCTGAGTGGCAAACACGAATGAAGGCTGTGTGGGGGAGAGCTGGATGCTGGGGCAGAAGTGTTTGAGTCATCCAGCTGTTGGTGTCCTGACCTTCACATGACCCTTTGTTTCTATGTCCTGTTGTGATGTTGTTAATCATAAAATTCCTTCCACGAGTGTATCAATCAACCTCGCCTACAGGTTTCCGTGGTTTTCTTAATCAGCTCACTGGTGTGGTGAGTTTAATGGGAAGTTGTGTTGGGTCATTTATGTGTTGTTTAGATAATGATGTGGGTGTGGATTTGGTTGTAGTTTCCCC
This sequence comes from Pterophyllum scalare, assembly GCA_024447675.2. Classification (NCBI taxonomy): domain Eukaryota; kingdom Metazoa; phylum Chordata; class Actinopteri; order Cichliformes; family Cichlidae; genus Pterophyllum; species Pterophyllum scalare. The sequence continues at coordinate 17,845 of JAMQGT020009253.1, read as the reverse complement.
ACCTTGTATTACTAGCTTGAAAGTTAAGTCAAAATTTTGAGATCGCTAACTCAAAGTGTCAAGTTATGGATGGCAATTTTTAATTATTTTTTTTAGCGGTAGAAAGAAGCTTCCATATCTTTGGGATAATCCCAATTTGGATGTGCTGTTTGTCAGAAGACGTGGACTATCAATCTGTGCCTGTAAACGTAGCGGCTGATGTGTTCTTAAATGTAAAGATGGCAGTTTTCTTTTCGCTGTCTGAACATGAACTTTAACCTCCTGCTGCCGGTTCGATTTTCTCTCTGAGTTCACATAAAGCTGTTCTGATGGGACTTTCGCTGACCCCTGCTACTGCAGGTCAGACCGAGGCTTCATCGAGGACAGAGGCCAAGGTGGGATGCGTTGACAATCTTTATTAGCATGATGTTGCTTGACAGGGGACAACAGGAAGTGACGGATGTCTGTGTGCTCGTGTCTACTCGTCCTCACTTCCTCCCGCCTTGTCGATAACTTTCCTCATCCACCTGGTCATCCTGAATAGGTGCGTGTAGAAGCCGTACTTTCCGTCGCGGTCGCAGCCCTCGCCCCACGACACGATGCCGATCTGATACCAGCGGTTCTCTGCCGGGTACTGTGTAGGAAGACGCTTTCATAGTAAGACTGACTGTTTGCAGAAGTAGGTATTTTACTTTCTTTTTTAAATACGAGGAGCTGTATCTGATCATTGGTTACTCTTCTTTCAGTAAGACTCTCACCTTCATCACAAACGGTCCACCACTGTCTCCCTCACAGGCGTCTCCACGTTGAGTATCGTCTGGCTTATAACCTGAAACACAGAGAATGTATTTACAGGGAAACTGTGACCGCTTCAGGATCGTCCTGAGAGGAACATTCATCCACCTGACAGTCACTGACATCTTTAACATGAAAACAGCAATGAGCGTAGTTTTGGTGCTGGAGGAAAGAGTCGGCACACCCGGGGTTTATTCAGGATCGAGTGGCCGGACCGTCCTTTCAACCCAGCTAGAAATAAAATCATGCTTTTTGAACAAATACGGAAACATTTTTTTTTACCAGCACAGAACATGTTGTCTGTGAGCTTGACTGAAGTGGAACTGCGGCAGATGTTCGGGTCCACTATTGGTAGGTGGATCTGCTGGAGGACTGTTGGTAAATTTCTCACCGAGGGGTTCCAGCTTTCCTTCAGGTTCCCCCACCCGGTAACTCGGCCCTTAAAGCCTTCGGACATCAGACTGCCGGGAAAAACAACAGATACATCGCAAAGGTTCATCACCAACCGCACAATAAAACTCACTTAAAGGGACCCACTGAACAAATGACTGACGGGCAGTGAACTGCACAAGCAGGCTATCCCTGCAGGGTTGCATTGTTAGCGGTGAATCGAGTCACCGGCCATCAGTCAGATTTGAGCTAATTTATAGTGGTGATGGTGATTTAACTCCTTCACTTAGTCAGTCCCAGAACACCATGGTGGGAAAACCATGATCTCTGAGCTAAAGGCAGCTCTTCCTTTGTTAATGGGGGAAGTCCAATTACAGCGTTTGAGCTGAACTAGTGTACATCAGCACCCCTGTAGTTTTGGAATCAGATCAATTTTAATGTGTGGATAAGTGCCAGACTTCATTTTTCATTGACCTCTGACACCAGGGGTGTGCATGATTAAATATTGGGTCTTTTATCCCCTTTGTGATTGGACTTGTTTTGACAGCAGGTCATGAATGTTGCGTCTGTCTTACAAAGCGGCGACCGTCTTGCTGGGCAGGCAAATGGGGTGGATCTGATCGGTGAATATGACGGGCTTTCTCATGTGCAGCAGAGCGATGTCACGGTTCAGGTTGGTCTTCCAGTCGTACTTAGGGTGGACGATGATTTCATCAATTGCCACGATCTTCTCAATGCCGCGCTCAAACCTGGTAACAGGATGTAAACAATGGTGACAGGGCTGCAGAACGTGAACAGAGCAGTAATGCAGGCAGACCTTCTTACGTGGCTCTGTTGTGTTTTCCCAGGCGGACCAGAATATCATTGATGGTGAAGTTTTTGTTCCACGGTGGGTAGAGGATACAGTGAGCTGCGGTGAGGATCCACTGATCACTGATCAGACTGGCTCCACACAGTAACTCCTGTGGGCTACGCTTGTACAGCATCACCTGCCTGCAGACAATAACACTTCATTTATTTATCATGTGTTATACTCTTGAAAAGGAGGACCATCGTCAGCCATTCGCTCTGACAGTTTCACTGCCCAGAGTGAGCCCGTCGTTCTGCTGGCTCTACTGTGTTTTAGAGCTGGTGCTGTTCCAGCTGTTGTTACGGAGAATATGAGGTGTTTGGGCAGCAGTGTGGACAAGCTGGAGAACCAGTGAACCAAATCAAAGTCCACAGTGGAGTTTGATGTGGACCCTGGAGATGTTACCACTTCATGGACCAAAGTGTGACCGTACCAAGATTTTTCAGAGAGGTCAATCTGAGTGGGACTGAGAAGTGTGGAGGGCTTGGACTGTTTGTGATCAGAAGGTTGTGCAAACAGCATGAACTCCTCACTGTGGACTGTGTCCATGATACTTTTCTGTTATTATTATTGAATATTATAGAACTGAATTGAACACACTGTTTGAATTCCTCTGTCAGTTGATGCAGAGGTCACCAGCTGACTATGGCTGTGGATAATAACTGGATGAGCTTGACCGTTCGCTGTACCATTTCCTGGACAGGCAGCAGTGAAACATCTGTTTCAGCTCCACTGGAGCAAGGACAGCTTCAGAGAGTCTTTCCTGTCTCCTACTCCCATGTATTTGTTAGATTCTACTTATTAAGCTCTTAATCATAGATATATTTTGATTATTTAAATTGTGAGCTCATCACATTTTTCAGTCTGTTCAGTTTTCTGTATTCCCTGTCATGTATCGCCCCCCGGCATCAGAGCCTCTTTGAGGTGCCCGTTTCTCTGCCGGTAGATAATCGTATCGCTGCTATCAAACTACAAAAATGGCCGAAGTGAGTGGAGTGGAACGCTCTGCGACCTAAAGGAGGGGCGGGGCGTGAAATGTCTCAATCACATTTAAAGAGAATTAGCTGCTCTGAGACGCCTCAGGTCAGGGGTCAAAGAGGGGTCTGTGGAGCTGCAATAACGAGGAATTCAGACCAAAGCACTGCAGTTCTACTTTATACCACAAGGGAATGATTTACATGAAAAGGAAGGATTTAAAAGCATGATTAGTGTCCTTTAAAGTCATAATGTTTATGTAGTGTTGTTACCATGGAGCTGAGGCCACTTCAGCGTCAATACCCCCAACAATACGACTCCCTCTGTAGGACTCCAAAAGCTCTCCCTCCTTTGCATCCTGTTTGTTCTTCTTTTCAAACAGGGGCGCTGTCCACAATCTACAACACAAGCAACACGTCAGAACGATGGTCAAACACACTGACTTGAGTTATCAGCAGGCTAGTTGGAGCTCCTGCTTCTTGACTAGTTCTCTTTCTGCTGTTTTGGGCACGGTGTGGTTACCTGTCACAGCCCATTAAACGCACTCACCATCCTCTCCTTGTCCGAAGGTGCGAGGCGTGAAAAGGTTTTTTCTGGGCTGACCTAAGACGGAGCGCTCCCTGCCTTCGGTCACAGTTGTTTGTTCTGGCCCTAACAGTGGATCGTCTGCGAGACACAGGTGGGCAGTTGTCAAGGTAAGGGCCAGGTCAACAGGAGCATTTGTTTAATAGTGCTTTGTAGGATTTTGCTTTACCACAAAGTTGCAGTTGACAGTAGTCGACTGTTATATTTCCATCAACCCTGATGTAGCACCACGGGCCCTCATAGTCACGGTCAGGATTTCGGCACTTGTTGCTCTGCAGTTGAACTTCAGGGATGAACTCCTTGTCCTGGCTGAGGGCTCTTACCTCTGGTAATGACCACAACAGACAGGTGTGGCCTCCCAGGGTAACGCTTAGGTCCCCAACATAATCTATACCATAATTTTGTAAGCACTCCACAGGTTTGTCTGGTTTTGTGGCCACTGTGGGCGGAACAAAGGCCTCACCTTGAAAAAAGATATAATGTTAAGCTCTTTGATCACAGTGTATGGCTCAACTGAGAGAATGTGAGGCTCAACGTGCAGAGAAGCCTTAGATTAGACTGTATATGAGCCTAAGAAATCCAGCCATTAAACTCTTTGAGATGCAAGAAGAGCTCAGCAGTGACATAGCAACCAGAGACTGGAATATCCAAGAAATTCAGGGACTTTTCCAAAATTATTGGCGCTACAGTGTCAACCAGCTGAAATTGTTGCAAGAATATGAATTATCCATCTATCTGTGGCTGTAGGAGATACTTGCCACATATTGGAACTCTGCAGGTCTCTTTCTGGACAGATGGGTCTTTGGTGAAACACCAGGGCCCTTCTAGACTGTTGTTGGGGTTTCTGCAGAAATTCTCCTTCAAGATGCTGTCGGGCTCCAAAGCATTGTACTCTCTGCAGACACACAGGTAAACAGGTGAGGTCAGGATCAGACAGGAAACAGCATGCTTTGAAAAAGGCTGGAGCAGCAGTTTGCTTGAGTTTGAGAGCCAGATGTTTACTTTTTGATGTGCCTGGGTTCATAAAGTTCCAGATGTTTAAAGCGGACAAAGACGTCAGGTAGGCCAGTTTAGCACCACTCTTACTACAGAGCTATGGTGCTGTAGTAAATGTATGAAAACCATCACATTGTAAAAGGATGGATTGTCCACTTTGGGTTGGGAATGAGTTGCTCCACCTGGGGCAGCAACACATTCCCAACCCAAAGGGAGGGGGAGCGGGAGACTGGCGGATGGATGGATTGGCGTCCGCAGGGATGTGGGCGCTGTACCGATCTGTTGCTGTGAAGGCAGAGCTGAAAGCTGAAAACGGGAAAGGGAAGTCTGGGCGTCTTTGCTGAACCCGTGACCCAGACCCAGCGGCAGAAGATGGGCGGAGTTCACTGTTCATTATTGTGTAGTTAGTTGTGTTATGGATCCTTTTAGTTCATTGTTTACTGAGTTATGATTGGGTACTTAATCATTTTTGTTTTAGTTAGTGTGGTACGGAGCTACACATTGTTAGTATCAATAAATTCATTGTCAGTTGTGTTTTTCTACTTGTGCTGTTTAGTGAGTTCTGAGTGGGGTAATTATTTTAAATAGTTTGCTGCATTACTTTGGTTATTCATGGTTTTCAGAGGTGGTTTAGGCCAGTTTTGGACTGTAATTCCTGCTTTTGTGTAGCTCATTGATCAGTTACCTAAAGATGGGATGTGGAAAGCTGTGCCTCCAGTGCTGACACGTTCTGCCTGAGCGCGTGATGCTGATGTTTCCTGCGTAGTTCGCTCCCTGACTATAAATACACTGACCTGAGGACACACACACACTCAGTCAGTGTTGATGAACACTACAACATCTGTTTCATATTGGCTTTATTTATATTTACCATTTATACATTGTCTGACAAGATCAATATTCTTTGCTGTCCTTGGCATCCGAGTTCCTTTACAGTCTGCAGAGCAAACGGACAAACAGCAGTGAGATGTTTGTGTGCTCACTTTGTGGGTTGTTCTGGACTTTGTTCATGTTTGCAGTGCAGAACACAGCTGAATAAACTTTATTACACAAATTACATTAAAAATTAAACTCAGCTTAAAATAAATGGAACTAAATCAAAGAAAATAAAATTCTATCAAGTGGAAAGCATTGAAACTCACAAAATAAAAATCTTTTTCAGCTAACACTGGATCGTGGTCAGAATTAAGCAAACCTAAACTGGACTCAACCAACTCTCCTTCCTTCCTTCCTTCCTTCCTTCCTTCCTTCCTTCCTTCCTTGGCAGACGTAGGCTACAAGTTTCTTGAAGCTGAGCTATCTTTCACTCTGAGGCAGCTTTCAGTCCAACCCTGCTCCAAATTTCAACCCAATCTCCAGGAAGGCGCTAATTCTGCCATCGGTGCCATTCAGCAGCTGCAGACCAAGAAACGGCTCAAGCAGCAGAAATCAGGATGGAAATGAGCCGTTTTGATTCATTTTGTGCATTAATGGGAAGAAAGTCACGGTTTCCTCGTCTAACAATGTTTGTAAAGGTGAGAGCTGGACTGCAAACATACACAATCGTGATATTTTCATCATGAAATCTCTTTTGGGGATATTTGATTTATCAAAGTTAACACACTTTAAAGATTCCGTAATGTGGGAATGTGCTGCTTTTCTCTATAGTGTCCTGAAGGGTTTGGGAACTGTTGGTTGGACGAAACAAGAAATGTTTTCTTTCTCTGACACAGTAGAGACAGAAATGGACTCACCCTGGTAATTGGCCCAGAATTTATCCTGCAGGGAACACAGTTTATTGTGCAGTTAGGCTTCAAACTGATCTCAGTACTGTTAAACTAGTGGCAGCAGGGGGAAGTGAAGACATACCGTTTTAACCGGCTGCTCGAACACCTCTCGGGCTTCTTCGTGGTCGCAGATTTCCTCGATGCACTCTCGCTCCAGGTTCCCTGAGGTGGAGCAACATCTGCATTAATGCTCTATGATCATGGAGCCATCGTGAGACAGAAACACATACAGAGCCCCAGCAAAACGCTTCGTGGTCACGTTGTGTCTCTTCAGAGTTGTGTGTTGTCTCTGCTTTGGCTCTCTTTTGTTTGTCTTTGATTGACATTCAGAAACAAAAGTTAACAGTCAGTTCAGGCTCACCTGCCCGCCTCCAGCAGGTGTTTAAGAAGGTTTTATGGGCATTTCTTTTTGACTAGTTCAATTCAGTAGCCGCAGCTTCATAATAGAGGTCTGCAGCTCAACTGCAGTAATGCTGAGGAGGAAACCTGCTATCCATGGGTGCAAGTGTTACCTGGTTTCGTCTCCTCAGGGAACGGAAACAGCTGATTGGCCCGTTTGTTTCGGACCAAAACCTGTGACGCCACCTGGCTGCTGACAAAAACTGCAACAAAGAGGGAAAATCAGTTAAAACGTTTCAGCACCGACACACAACCTCCCGTTTCATCCACTCAATTAAATCACTGAGGGAGGAACTAATATTTGTATCGGATCATAAAAACCTCAGAAAACTCTTTCAGTTTGAGGGTAGATTCATTTCACTGGGACACTGAACTATTGAGACCCTTCGGTCAGTATTCGGAGCACCTATTTGTTCCATTATCATTATTATCACTAGCAAACAGCACCAATAATTTTAATAAAGACAACAAAGTCAAAAGCAAACTAAAATCAGAGCATCTTAGTCGTACTCATGTAAGATTAGCACTGAGCGTGTACAGAATAAAAAGGCAGATCTCATGAATCGATGTTTTAATCACAGTGGAAAACAGAAAATGTTTAAACTGAGAAAAAGCCGTCAGCTCAGCCTGAATGTGATGGAACCACCTCAAAAAAAATTGGGAAAGGGTAAAAAAAGGTACAGGGTACTAAAGAGAAACAGCTGCCACTAATAGGTTAACCGGGGATGGGTCAGTAATAGACTGGGTATGAAAAAAGAGCACCTTGGAGGGGCGGAGTTTCTCAAAAGGTCGGCAGAAGTTCACAGATGTGCAATAAAAAGTATCTACAGGAAGTGGATTTCAGGAAGACGGGTTTAAACCGCATCAATTACAAGAGCTTGGCTGGACTGACCTGCAGTCACAAAGGAAACACATTTGGTCCTTCATCAGACCAGGATGGGACAACATTCCTCTTCCAAAGGTCCAGCAGCTGCTCTCCTCTTTGCTAAGAAGACGGGATGCTGCAGGACCTGTCCCATCCCATTCTGAGACACGTTACTGCCACTAAAATCAAAACTAGCTAATGTATTTCAGCAAAGAGTAAAATGTCCCAGTTTAGCCGTCTGATATGTTTTAAATGATCTGCTGTGAATAAAATCATTGCATTCTGTATTTATTTATATTTCACGCAGCATCCTGACTTTTTCAGGATTTGGTTTGTAGAAATTTTTCTGTGTTCCCAGAAAATGAATTTTTCCATTTGTCCACTTTTCTAAAATGTTGTTGTCTGATTACACAACCATCCACGTTATAAATGAACCACATGGCTGGTTTCTAGCTCATACCTCACACTTCCAGGAAGTTCTTTTTCCCCCTTTTGGGAACTTTTTACATTTTTTTCTGTTGTCAGAAATCATTTAAAATGTGTAATGCTTTTAATGGCCTTGGACGCCCACTCAAACTGTGTCAGGGTTAAAGGTTAGGTTTAACACTCGGAGGTGGAAAAGCCATTTATGGACGGTCTCTGGCACAGATTCATGCTGCTCAGACTTTTAACAAACAGCTCTGCTGGAATATGAAAATATTAACTCTGTACTCCAAAAATAAAAGTACTGAAAATATATGTGAAGTAAAGTCAGTACTTCGGATACTTGTGAAGTTATTTTATACGTTATTCAGTCTGCTGAGTGATAGTAGTACTTACCGACAACAGGAAGTGTTACCTTCTAATGAACTTTCTTTGTTGTCTGTAAAACTGCATGAACTACATTATTGATCTAGATTACCCATATTACTCTTTATATGCTACAAATACCCTGATATCGTACATGTAGTACCTTTAACACCACTAATTAACACATTAGAGAAGAATGGTGTTCAGTACCATCGTTTGCCAGACAGCCGTGCAGGAGGAAGAGCAGCAGAACAGCAGCCGATCGTGATGTTGGTTCCTTCATGGTCCAGACCTCCGAGCAGAACCTCAGACCCAGCAGACCTCAGTGTGTCCTTCTGTGTGTGCGTCTGCCTCTGTCCGTTCCCTGGAGGGGAGTTATTGACCAAAGGGTCAAAGTATGAGTCGGACTGACGAGTCGATCGGGTTTGAAGCCGCGTGTTTACTTTGTCTCAACAACTCCAGTCCTGCTGTGAGTTAATCCTGCTGCACCTTAACACAACAGTCCTGCAACAACACAGTGATTGTTATTTGTTAATGATCAGCTGTTTACAATGTTGTTTTAGCTGTTGTTTGGGATATAAAACATATGAACACACAAGTCACAATTTCAGAGGACATCAAGTTCCTAAAATGTTCCCAAAATCCCGTCTTTGGAAAATCTCTCACACCGGGGCAACTGCAGGATTTGATGTAGCTTAAAAAATGACCAATCACTTTGGCCTTTCATGACAGGTCATCGTTCTCTCCAAACCTTAATCCATACAAAATTACTCTTGTAATGGACACACATCAGAAATGACTGACATTTTCCCCAGAGCAGAAGGTTAGGGTCACCACCCAGGGTTAATATCCATCAAATCCTTTTAGCCACGCCCTGAACGGGCAATTTTTCAGACACTAGCTGTCTCACTCTGAGTGAAATATCAAACATTCGTTATGACATCAGACTTCCATTTGGGTGTAGAACTCCCCTCCCCAATAATCAATGATTAAAATACCCAACGAACATGACATCACTGTGACATCATCTTAAAACTGGTTGTAGTACGACAGTTGGACGTGTGTCATGGGTCAGATCTTTGCTGCATGCTGAGTTCGACTGTTACAATCATCACTGCTGTTAGCATACCAGGGATGCTAATGTTTATGAGTGAAATCAAGCAGCTTCGTAGGGCCAGACACGAGAGGGAGATCACATGTTTCAGCCTCGAGTGAGGTGTGTTTTTGTTCTATTAGGAACGTTCTGTTTCATGCTCTCTGTTAATCGTAGAAACCCACTCCTGAACTCAGTACCTGAAGCCAACACTGGGTCATATTTCACCTTGGAACAATTATTCAGCCGTGACAGGACCAGCAGCCAGTGGATCATCAGGGTCTGACTGTCTGTCCAGGGTCTCTCAGCTGGTCCTCAGTTGGGACAGACTCTCACCCCCGAGAACCTCAGTGATAGCAGTTAAGAGGAAGGAAGGATGGATGATGGGTGGATGATGGGTGGGATGGGTGGGTGGATGGACACTGGTTTTTTGAAGGCAGGAATTCAAAGGCTGCAGTTTGTGCTGCTGTTTAATATTTACAAAACTCTGAGGGTTCATATCCAAATAAAACTGCAGTTTTTGGCTTCATAAAGAAACTTGTTGAAACATGAACTAATTAATAATTTTACAGCTGATGTGTTCATGAAAGTGTGAAAACTGTCACGCTCTCACCTTTGGCCTCATAACGGTATTTGTTCACTGGTTTGTACCCGACGGAAAAATGTGGTACCAACCCGTCTGTTGTGCGTTGCTGGTTTGCCTCTGACTCACAGATACGCACTGATGAACTTTTGTTCCTGAGCTGCTCAGACACGACATCTGTGTAAATGAATGCCTCTGATGAGGTCAAAGGTCATGTTGATTCTGAAGCTTTACCTCTGAAACTTGTGTCATGGACTCTAATAAGAAACAGGAGCAAGAAGCCCGAGTGATGAAACAGAAACATGAAGCTCCGGGACAGGCAGCTGCCTCTGTGGGTATTGATCCGGCCTTGGTCTGACTCAGCGCGGCTCACACATCAAATATTTACCTGCTGATACTGAGGTGAAAGTCTTCAGTGGAGCTCAGTCAGCCACTGTCATCACACACTTCACTAGCCTGAAGTAAAGGCTGAACCATTACGATCGGGCCCACGGGTCACAGGTGAGCTCACTGCACCTCACAAGTAACCGATAAGCGAGGAAGACCTCTGATTCTATTTTTTATTTATTCAGAGTGGATAAATGTAATCAAACATTACTTTAGGTTTCAACAGGACATAAATATGTGGACTTCAAGTCAGTAAGTAGAAAAATAAAATAAATCCAAAGCTGACTCCTCCCACTTCCATGTGTGCTAACACTGCCCCCTGGTGTTCACGGCGGAGCAGGCTTGTTACACAATAAATTGAACAAATAAAACTAACATGAATCGATTTAATAACATCCAGAACAAAAACCCTGCATGTGCTTAAATAACACAGTCAAAACACAGACAAAAAAGTAACAGACAAAAAGGAGCCTCTTGGTGGCGCTACAGCAGGGCTAATGATGGTTCATCTGCTGCATTCCTCACTCTTATCCCAACAGTTCTGGAATATTTTGTATTGGAAAACGCGGAGCGGCTCGACTGGATTTTTTTCACAGCTTTGTCGTATGATTTCTACAAAATTTTTGAATAAACTGCAATAGTTTTTTTTCTGAACTGGCACAAAGAGTTACAGCAAAGACTGGGGCCTTACAGCCTTGGCCTGGTTTAAAGTTACCTTAATGGAAACTTTAAATGGTCTCAAATCCGATGTTTTGAAATCTTTGTTTTTGTGCAGCTGCAGTTTAAAGGTTTCACAGACGTAGAGTCAGATGATGTCATCTACTCCGTTTTCCCCAAACATATAAAAAAATGATTAAAACTTTTGAGCCCACACTTTACATATGAAAACACGGGCAAGTCTGAACCTGTGCAGCCACACCAGCAGCTCACTGAAACAGCTCTGAACGAGCTCAGGTCTTCATAACACTGCAGCTACATAATAACCAAACAGCACCGTCAGCACTCACAGCTGTAAAGTCTTAATTACTAAAAACACTTTAATCCTGTTAAAAACGTTAAGGTGTCACTCTGAAACCTGAATCCAGGATGAAGAGGTTCAGTGACCGTGATGCTGAAGGCCTGAATGAGGATGAGGGTGTCAGAGGTGATGCTGCAGGAGGACAAGCTTTGACTGCAGGAAGTAAAACGGACTGACAAAGCTCACTGCTGATCCACTCGTTTGGATCATTTCAGCCTTCTCAGAGCTGCTCTGTCTTCTTTCAAGTCACACAGAGTCAGCGAGGCGCCACTCTGGAACCCAAATCCAGCATAAAGAGGTTCAGTGAACGTAGTGTTGAAGGTGTGAATGTGACTAAAGGTGTCCGAGGAGACTCTGTAGAAGGACAGGGTCCCAGCAGCAGAGTCCACATACACTGCTACTCTGTTAGAGCTGGAGGAGGAGGAGGAGGAGGAGGAGGGCAGCCGAATGAATGTGACACTGTTATTGTGGCACAACGAGTAACCATCAGGAAAGCAGCCCAGACACCAGGAATGATCATTCCTCCCAAGCCAGGAGTCGTTTCTGTCTCCTCTCCTCCTGATTCCTCTGTAACTCACGGCGACATCAACCCTTCCTCTCCACTCGACCTCCCAGTAATGGCGACCAGTCAGACCATCAGAGCACAGCAGCTGAGGGCGGTCAAATCTGTCTGCACGATCAGGATACGACTGAACCTCCTTCAGGTGCGTCACCGTCCTGTTGTCGTCAGACAGTTTGAGGTTTGTGTTTATTGTGTTTGTGTCGATTGTGAGTCGACGGGAATCTGACGGAGAGAAGAAAACAGCTGCAGTTACTGCTGTGTTTAACGTTCACCGACACAGACATCCACCTGTTACACAAGTGAGGCCGACTCCCACTGAACAGGTGCAGGACACTAAACTATTAGCTCCAACATGGTCGAAACATACTGATAATATTGTAAAAAGGGTGGAACTCCGTCAGTTAAAATGAATGACGCCAGAGGTTATAAAACAGCTTATAAATGCAGTAGTTCTGGCACAGCTTCATTATTGCAGTTTAAAAAACAAACACTCATCAAACAGAGAGGAGGTTTGTACTGTGACAGAAAGACAGAGCTGTTACCAGGCTACACATCAGAGGAAGAAGGAACAGGCTAAATGTTAGTTCAAACATTATTAACAAAACCAGCAGGAACTTTGTGTGGATGATGAAGGCTGTTGGAGGGAGGACGTGCATGTGCTGCGTCATCATGTAGCAGGAGAATGTTGGCAGACATGCAGCAACATAAGCACACAGACATGGTAGTGGACCATCAGTCAGGTTTATTGCATACTTATCTAATGTAGGTTCTTCTTCATCCTGTAATATGGTAGTTTTTATTGTCTCTATAGGAAAACCTGTTTTGCATTTTGTGTTGTGGACGTTGGACTGAGTGTGAAGAACCGCTGAGGCTGATACTAATGGATCCTGAATGAAAACCAAACAAATCCCGCTGACCTCTGCGGTGTTCCAGCTCGGCTGCTGACTGAAAGCTGAGTGCACTGACCCGCTGATGACAGACTGAAAATCTGCAAACAGATGTGGAGCTGCGACAAATGAATCTGAAGCTCTGGTGAAACCGCTGATTTCAGCACCAAATCAGACTGAGCTACCCTAACTGCTCAAACACAGCTGTCAGTACTACTCAGACTACAGAAACCACCTCCCAAAATCTAGACCTTTGCTTACAGGTTCTGTGTATTCCCATCCAGGTTTGGGTTTGTAGATATGATGGCATTCCCAGCTTTAGCTGGGCTCCGAGCTTGATAATCTATCCAAGCACGACTGTCCCCGTCTGGCCTTTCAATCACATTACTGTCCTTAATGATGGTAGCTAATCTGATGTCTGTGCCACACTAGGACCAAGAAAAGATAAGGAAACTGTGCCACTGGCCACTTGCTGTCAGTCGCTTCCTTTTATCAGCCAGCAAGGAGCACCAGTATCACCTGCTTGGCAATAGTGGCTGTCAGTTGGTAGTCCCCCACCCCACGAACACCAGAAAATAAGAACCACCACCACATGATGCTTAATAAGAACTCATCTTTGAATTTGTGTTTGGCAGCATTAAGAATGCTAAGGAGGAAGAAAAGAAGAAAAAACTAGCCAATCAAATACTTAATTATAGCACCTGGTCATGTGTTAATGCAGGCTAATTTCAACGCCACATTTGAATGAAAACTGTCACTGCTTTGAAGGCGTAAACCCTGCTAATCCTTAACTGTGGTTTTAAAAAAACAAAAACAGACTTACACTTCCTCAGGCCTGCTGTCAACCACTGGACTCCAAAAGGTTCCAACCTGAAGTGAGAAGTGAGGACAAAGTCAGGTCTTCATATCCTTTGATGTCACAAGGTGTTCACAGTGTTTGATACCTGAGACTCTCCAGGCTCCAGAGTGGATCCTCGAGCTCAGAAAACAGCTTCAGCCCTGACTGTCCTGTGTGGTTGTAGCTCAGGTCCAGCGCTCGCAGATGGGAGGATGGGTTTGAGCGAATAGCTGAGGCCAGAGAAACACAGCCCTCATCTGTGATCAGACAGCCGGACAGACTGCAGAGATGCAAAACCACAAACATGGCAGCTCATATGGGAATGTCTCTGCCAAATGTGATGGCATGAGAGAATAGAAGAAATGGCATATATAATTCAAAATGTGACAGCTGACTGCCTTTTATACACGTGAGATAATAAAATACTAACGGGCTTCTAAAAAAAGTCAGAAAACTGGAGACATCGCTAACTGTTGCTTAAGACAGCAAAGAGACGCAGATTCCTTTACCCGGCAGGAGAGTAAGGACGTTACCGCACGAGATAAAATGTTAACTGGCTGTCTTTCAGGCTACTGAAATACACTTTACTTTAAATAATAAACTGATCTCACCTGAGAGTTTCCAGCTTACAATGTGGACTCTCCATCCCAGCAGAAAGCTTCATCGCTCCCCAAACATTCAGGTCATTATTACTCAGGTCCAGCTCGCTCAGATGCGACTGAGGACAAAGCTTCACAGCTTTTCTCTGAGAGGTTGCAGCCACTCAGTCTGGATGAAAAAGAGGGCACAGGATCAGTAAAACCTTATCAACTTACTGAAGCACCTCAACTAAGTCTACTGATTTTCCTCCTGTTTGGAGAAAATCCTAAAGCTAAAAGTCTGTGTACTCACAGAACTTTGTTGGAGGCTTTGACCACTGGCAGCAGCCTCAGCAGAGCCTCCTCTGAAGCAGAGTATTTCTTCAGGTCAAACACATCCAGATCTTCTTCTGATGACAGTAAGATGAAGACCAGAGCTGACCACTGAGCAGGAGACAGTTTATCTGTGGAGAGACTTCCTGATCTCAGGGACTGTTGGATCTCCTCCACTAGAGAACGATCATTCAGTTCATTCAGACAGTGGAACAGGTTGATGCTTTTCTCTGCAGACAGATTCTCACTGAGCTTCTTCTTGATGTACTGGACTGTGTCCTGATTGGTCTGTGAGCTACTTCCTGTCTGTGTCAGCAGACCTCGTAGGAGAGTCTGATTGGTCTGCAGTGAAAGACCCAGGAGGAAGCGGAGGAACAAGTCCAGGTGTCCATTTGGACTCTGTAAGGCCTTGTTGTGGACGTTGGACTGAGTGTGAAGAACCGCTGAGGCTGATACTAATGGATCCTGAACGAAAACCAAACAAATCATGAGGCACTTTCATATGGATAAATTTTTGAGCATATTGTCACACAGACTGAAGAAGGAAAATAATGGATTGATGCTTAAATCCTGAATAAAGTCGTTTGTTTTTTCATCTTTTTGTGCCTAATTTGTCCTGCAGAGGGCGCTGTCTCTCCTCTCTGTGAAACTTTGTTGCGGATTTTAAACCAAAAGCCGTGCTGTGACCTGCTGAAGTACCTCTCAGTATAAAGAGCTGCTTGCTCAGCCTGAAGACCTTCACTCGTGTCACATGTCAAAGTAAACGATGTGAGGCGAGTAGAAGTTGTGTTTGTCAAGTGTCTGTCACACAACGTTAATGTGAGGTTACCAGCATTTAGTTGTTTTGTGTTAGAGTTCACTGCAGCTATCTGCTCCATCCTCCTCTGTCACACATGTCTAACCTCTTCCTCTTTTTTCCTTGTATTGTTTCAAACTCAGAAGGACGGGGTGTCGTTTTTCGGCGACTTCACTCTTATCATTAAGTGTGATTAAACGGACTCATGCATGCCACTGTGCACAGTGTCACCGCTGCAGTGTGAAGTCTTTCAGCTGAGCACGTCCATCCCTCCATAACCACAGGGCAGCCATCGTCTGACGGCTGCTTCCAGCAGAATAACACACAACACATTACACAATAACACAGGTGTGACGAAGCTCAGATCACCTCAAACTTGTTTCTTGAACATGACGATGAGTTCACTGCATCCAAATGGCCTCCGGCCACCAGACCACGGTAATCGAGCTCCTTTGGGTGGAGCAGGAGATTCTGATCATGGAGGTGGAGCTGATTCATCTGCAGCAGCTGTGTGACGCTGTCATGTCAACACAAACCAAAATCTCTGAAGACTGTTTCCATCACTTTGTTGAATCAGTGACACAAAGATTGTTACAGCTCTGAAAGCAAACGCCTTCCTGAGTGGTTACATTATGATGCTCTTTGTGAGCCGAGAAACCCGCAAAACGAATGAAACGCAGTCTCAAAGTAACTAAATCATAGCTGTTACCCGGCATGGTAACTAAAGCACTGGTACACCGGCAATGGGAAATTATAGCAACTGAACACAAACAACCAAACACACCTTCGTGCATGTATACACATATGTTGGTCACTCAGCACAGAGCAACATACAGTAAAGATTCAGTACAGAGGGCGTGGCTGACAGGTGTGTGTGTGTGTGTCTGTATGTGTATATATATATATATATATATATATATATATATATATATATATATATATATATATATATAATACAAACACACACACACACACATATATATATATATATGTGTGTGTGTGTGTGTGTGTTTGTGTGTGTATATATATATATATATACACACACAAACACACTACACTACATAGTATATATATATGTGTGTGTGTACTATATATATATATATATATATATATATATATATATATATATATATATATATATATATATATATATATATATATAAAATGTTCAAGTTCATGTGAGTGGTAAACGCTGTCTACATGTTTAATATTTTTCCTTTTCTCAACTAAAACATGGAAAATCCTCAGAGGTCGTTTGTGTCTTTGTGCTGCTGCAATGGCGCCATCTTCTGGTCACCAGGAGAACAGTGGTGTACTTACAGGAAGCGTTTATTTTCTAGGTGAAAGTAACAGCAGACCGGGTCAGTATTTACACACTCGGTTTGTGTGAAGTGTGAGCGGCTCATTCAGAGACGAATAAGCCGCTCACACCTGTTCCTGCCGGGAGGCTCCACCTGCGACTCCTCAGGCTGCTCAGGTGAGGTTAGATGTGTTTTAAAGCTGTTTTGAGGTCAGACTTCCTGTTTGTGTCTCATAAACATCTTCATAGCAGAAGGCCACAGTCACTTATTTTCTGTTTAAACTTGATCCGGACAGGAAATCAGCGACTGTACGTTTAGCACAACAGACACGTTAGTGAGCAGACAGAGAGACCGAACCGTGTTGGAAGAAAGTCGCGCTGGTTCAGCCTCAGCTGCAGGAGTTTGTCTTCAGTTCATCCAGGAAGTGTTCACTTGGTCCAAAATGAGAGCGAGTGACACATTCCTGCAAATGTTTAACTTCACACATATTTAAAGTAAACACAAACAACAGGAGTAAGATACAAACATGAAATATCAACAATAAAGAAGGAGTTCGTAATTTTATGTAGTTTGTGAAATCCTGGAGATCAGTCAGTAATAATCTGTTACCCCAGAAGGTTTTTAAGGAATTCTGGATTCATGATCGATAATAATGCAGCAAGCTGGATTTTCACAGTCAGCTTTAAAGTTTAATGGATAAAACGAACCCGAAGTCAACACGTTACTCTACCGGGCTTCCCCACCACAGCCTCAGGCCTGATCTATGGACCAAGTTCCACAAGGGGGCAGCACTGCTCTGATTCGAGACAAGTCTTAGAATAGAATAGAATAGAATAGAATAGAATAGAATAGAATAGAAACCCCTTTATGGGTCCCAGAATGGGAAAATTTCAATGTAGTTGCGGCAAGGTATTTTACAGAGACACAATAAGATACTACAGAGACACAAAAAGAGAGTATAAAAGGATAAAAATACAAATACATGTGGTAGGGTATAAGAAATGATTTTTAAAAATCTGATAAAACTGTATACACTATGTACAGTATAGACAATGTGACCAATCAAATTCAATTCAATTC